>KE504781.1:471395-488340 GCA_000441515.1 Elaeis oleifera | reverse complement strand
GTTGCTACAGTATGTTACCTTGCCATTGAACCTCAAAAGTACAAATTGATGGAAAATGGTAAACGGCATGTATGTTAGGCTTAACAATATCACATGTCATATAATGTTCATGAATAATATTTTTTATTTATTAAGATATTTGCACTTTTAATTTGTGAAAATATAGTTTCCTTAATTCCATTCCAGGAATGGCTTCACTTGAGGGGAATGCTTAAGCTCTATCTAAAACAAAGACTCAAGCTATCGCATGGTTAACTTTTGCAGCTCCAATCCAGTCCCAGGACACGTGAAGAGTCCCATAATTATCTTGTGGGAAGCCATTTAATTAAGGAATTAACCACGAGTAAGCTATTGGTGACACTCGAGTTCAACTCTCTTCCCACCAGCCCATTTTGGATGTGGTTGATTCTTAACAATGTGCCCAAGTGCTTATGCCCTGCATTTCTCTTTTCTCTATTAATCCGTTCTTTGTAAACACAAGCACACAGCTAGTTTCATTGTAGTCCAAGACTGTAACTTTTGAATCTTCTTCTCCCTCCCAATCAAGGAAAAAAAAAACATCATATGGGCGCGGGCACGATAGAAGGAAATATGGAGCAGAATTCTTATTTTGCCGCATTTTCTCTATTTTCATAAGCGTAAAAGTCGAGGATTTCTTCTACTAACAGAGCTGCTAGTCCCATGATAGAAAAAGGAAAAGAAACTCACATGTGAGCATTCTCCTTTTACCTTATTTCTAAAGTATACCTTTTATCAATATATACTATACAGTCAGATGTTTACACCAAGTAAATTAGTTATTTAGTAAGTTAATATGCACATCTAGATAAATTGATACATATTTTCTAAAATATCATATTTATTAGCATATATTATATGGCTAGATGACACATATTTAGCAAATTAATTATCTGGCAATGCAATACATATCTTCAAGTAAATTGATATATGTTTCCGAAATATCATATTCACAGGTATACATTATATGACCAAATGATATATATTTATCGACTTTCTGATACACAGATAGGCTTTTTTGATACATACTCAATAGTGATTTAATGCATACTCCAAGTAAATCGATATACAGTTTCTAGAATATATCTTTTTTTAAAGATATGTATTGGATTACTACTAGATGTATATCAAAGAAGCTTATTATATGTATCAGAAAGTTGATAAGAATGTATCACCTAGTCATGTAATGTGTATTGACAAATATAATGTTTTAGAAATTGTATATTAATTTGTTTGAAAGTATGTATTGAATTGTTAGATGACTAATTTTCTAAATTTGTATCATCTAACCGTATATTATATATCAGTGAATTTTATGTTCTGCATATTATATTTCGATTGACCTAGAGGTGTATGTTGACTTATTTTATTATTAATTTACTTGGTGTGTACCATTTGGCCATGTTATGAAAAATTTGTTCTGAAAATAAGAAAGAAGAAGAATGCTGCTTTTTTTTTAAAAAAAATTACAAGACTGTGAACTCCATTAGTAGAACTAGTTTTTGACTTTTAAGTTTTTCTTTAAAATAGATATTAAAATAAATATGGCAAAGTCAAAAGCCCAATCCATATTTTTTTCTCTAGTGCCCATTCCATATGATTTTTGTTCAAGTGCTTCTACCCGGCATTTGATCTATTATTTCTCTTTTCTCTTATCGATCCATTCTTTGTGAGCACAAGCACCTTGCTGGTTTCATTGAAGTCCAAGATTATAACTTTTGAATCTTCCCTACCTTCCAATAAAAAAAAAAAAAGAAAAAAATAGAAAAAAGTTTTACCAAACTTGTTCTCCTAATTGATAAAATTTCAAATCATCATAGGTCGTTGTTAAGAAATGTTTGCTTTGTTTATGCACCTGGTTTGGCTTCTTGCCTACACTGTTGCAAAACAATCTCTCTCTCTCTCTCTCTCACACGCAGACACACACACACACGCACACGCACACATGTTGGCCTGGTTCAAGGATGTACTGGTCCTCAGCACTAAGCCCGTTGCTTGCTCCACCTCTGTTTGGAGGATGCAACATGGTTGTACCTTGCAAGGTATGTCCCCAAATATTTGATGCATCATTCCTTGAACTATTCATCCGAGTCATGGTGCAACAGGGGTGGTGACACTTGTGCTCACCAAAAATATTTTGCTCGATCCTGGTACGACAAAAATTCTGCTGACATTTTAAGCTCTCTAATTCTCTTGCTTCGACTTTTTCATAGACTTTTCATCTCAATAGAGAAAGATGCCATGCCACAAGATTAGCAAGAAACTCCGTAGATACGTAGTTCCATGAACAGATTCAAAAGATGAAACATCATCTTCAAGAAATCGTAAAAGAATATTGAACTTCACAGCATGCTGATCCATCCATTGAACAAGTTCAGCACACTATACATCTCCAAGTACAACAAAGACTGCATCATAGATAAATGCACCAACAATTATAACCATTATTATATTATCCATACCATGTCTTATAGTTTCCCGGACATGGTATAGAGCTTGTGCATTTTAAAGTGCTGCATATAAACTTGTATTATAAGCATATCATGGTTATACAGTGGCATACATAGCGAATCGGCAACTTTTGCTATTTTGAAGAACAAGATTAATTTGGTAGGCATTCAACTTAATGTTTATCAGAAGTTTCTTCTCTTCAGTACAAGCAAACACAAGTCGGATTAACTCAATTAAATGAAAAACTATACGAACAAAATCCATCAATTATTCAAAAGTATTGTTTGGTATATGTTCTTTTGCTGAATGAGATTCTATCACTCACTCTCAATGTCCTGATCAAGTTAAAACATTAAAGTTGATGAATGGTTGCTTTAATTTTTGCTTCACTTCTTGAGATCTAATGCATTCCATTGTTATGTTCTGTTCCATCTAGTATCATGTTATTCAATGTCAACTTGTATAGCATAGAACATAGGCACAGAAACAAGAATTAGCAAGTCACGAATGTGAGCATAAATTGATGGAATACGCCTTTATTCTTTTAAAGTCACAATATACATAACATGGGATTTGACTACATCAATTTTCATGTAGTAAGTGGTACATCGAATGTCCGCAGCTTGTCTGAAAGGGAAGTGACAAGACAAATGGAAGACTTCCACTTGCCACCTTATGCTGTATAATATTTGTCAAAATATGATGAAAATATTGCAAGAATGTCTGGAATGTGCATGCAAGGGCCCAGTTCAATGACCGGCCCAAAAGACTCCATAGACCGAAGAATTTCTGCATAAATCTCTAAGCATCAAGAAAATGAACTTGTGTACTGCACACGAGGCTGAAGAAGGGGACTCCGTCTACCTCTTCTTTCCAATTTCTGTCAAAATTGAGTCTTAGGACTTATTGGAGCCCTAGATGTTGTCTATAAACTGGAACCCCTTTCTCCCTCTAAGCAATTTGCCCCTCATCCCTAATCCACCGCAGGCAAAACCTCCGAGTTGTCCTCAATTTTCTGTGAGGTGTGCTCGATAAGTTGCTGTCGATTTGGCACCAAAAGTGAGGTAATCCACCCCGATCTCTCCTCCATTGCTATCTCTGAGTTCTTTGGATGTCCTTGATGGCTTTATCATCCTGATTGCTATTAGAGATCACAAGATTTGGTTGAAAAATTGGTCGCTCTAGTTTGATATTTTCTCTTGTGTTTCCTTCCTTTTATTCTTTTGTTGAGCTAGTCACTGCCGTTAGATGACATCATACTCGGAATGCCGAGGATCGGAGTCATCGGGTCGCTGCGGGGGTTTGGCTAGCCCTAAATTTCTTCCTTCCCTATTTCTCCACGAAGAAGAAGAAAATGAGAGAGGAAAGAAAAAAATCTTTTCTCTTCCTTTTCGCTCTTCTTTTCTCTCTCTTCTTTACTCTTTCTCTCTCTATTTTCTTACTTTCTCTTTGTAGATGTCGTATGGATTAGTGGAGAATCCAGATATCTATGCAAACATAGACCGATTGGTTCAAATTGAGAGGGGTCTTGAACCTTTAGGCCATCTATTTTAATTTCAATGGTTCATGATTGTTTGTGATTTCATATTTGGATCTGATTGTGTGGAGTAATTGTCTGCGCAAGGTTTAAATAGAATACTTTATCCCCAAATTCGTAGATCGAGAAGTTGATTGATCGTTGTGCTTGAGTTTGAGATTGTTAGTGATAACGATCCTTTTAATAATCATTTATATGTATGTTTTTATACTATGCATGATGATTTTTGGCTTTACATTGAATATATGATTCTTTATAATATATATATTGTATATTGACTATTTTATTTGTCAGTAATGAGATGTCAGATGTTTTAAAATTGAGCAAAAAATACAGTACAAACTTATTATTAATTATGTAAGAAGATTTGGACTAACCGTGATATGGACTGTCAGTCACAAGTTTGGTACATCTTAGATTGTCAGTCATGGATTGAACCATGACACTCTAGTTTGTCACCATGACACTCTAGTTTGTCACCATGAGGTGAAACGCAAATATCTTGTTTGCCACTGCTAGCCGAAGCACAGATATTATGGCTTGCTATCATAGGCTGAAGCACTATTTTATCAGTCACGAGCTGAAATAGATCGTAGTTAGTCCAAAACTGAAAGATAACTATTGATTTGAAAAATATTAATGAAATATAAATGATAAGTCATATGAATCCACCGGTGATATTCATGATGGATTTGCAATAATATGCTGTTTGTAATATATGCTTATATAACTGTGAGTTATATTGGATGCATGATATGAAATTTTGTGGCTTATGTTTTATTTTAGATATATATTGCTTATTTATGATTTTTAAATTATATTATTATATTAGTATGATTATGTGAGGATTCTTATTGGATTGCAAAGCTCGTACTATCTTTTCCTTTTCTTTCAAAGTTGCAGGGCACAATTTCAGGTGCATTTGATTGTAGAATTTGATTGATGGAGTTCTCTTTTAGGCCTTACATATTCTCTAGGACTTTGCTATGGAGAATATGCAGCCATATTGTATAGCCGATTTGAGTGTTAGATTTGGAGTATGACAATATAAAGGTGAAAAATCCTACCATCATCCTTTCCCAATGGCAAGCTTTACAAGTTATTAACTTTGGCCATGGAAAATGCATAAAAACATCAAATATATCCTCAATATTGAATATCTAACAGCATCATATTCATGGATTACGTCAAAGTGCTCCGAAATGTTCTAATATGCTAGAATAATTGATAATAGCTGAGCATAGAGAAGCTGCTTATAATACCCCAACCACTCGAGAACTGAAAGATGAATGCATGCTTTCAATTGTCCATCTTGCCAAAGCTTTATGAAAAGTAGTATCTCACCACCCTACCAACCACTTCGCCACAGTATTTCACCATCGTATCCTCAAAACTTGAATACCCATGCAGCTGCAAAATGAGTACAATATAATTTCAACACAATGAAAAACATAAACAACTAACTTTAAATTAAATACAATTAGAAGAATGATATTTTTAGCAGCAAATTCCTACTTAGTCTAGGCAGTTATTCGCAAATAAAACATGAACGTATACCACTCTTAATGCCATTACTCCCCGTCAGTAATCTACAAATAGATCCAGATATTTGGTTTCCACAGATTTTGAAAAATCTCTCCCAAAAGCAACTTGAGAAATCTGTGTTCGTACATCATGAACAAGGATGAACTTCACAGCAGCTCTAGCTATACTTTGCGAAATAGAATATGTTGCACTCAGCTGTTGCTTCTTCAGAGGCACCTGTGGTGACGACGGACAAGTTGAGACTAAAAAAAGGATCTCACACATATAATTCACATCCTTATGAACATTTTGAGTATCAGACAACGTATCATTAAAAAATAGTTCCAACGGGGGTGGGTGACGGTGGTTAAATCTTGGACCTTGTTCTTTTGTGGCACCATCATCCCTGGAAGGAAAGAATTCATATTGAAGTAGCAACATTCTTTGGTTATCTACCAAATCAATCATGTTGGGATGATGACTTGTGCCCATTGCATACTTGAACTCTAAATGGATAATGATTTGGAGGAATACTCTTTCTCACACGTTACTATTATTATTATTATTTTTCTAATTAACATGGATAGCTCTTTAGAATTTGGTGACCAATCAAATGTTGTCATCACTATAAATATTGCAAGAATTAATTGAAGTCAAGCTTTAGGGCTCTCCTTGTCACTATCATTTGTGGCATGGACACCATTAAGTTGCCATCAAATTTGATGTCTATCTGTATTCCTTTTAAGATTCGGGTGATTCGAAACCCAAAGTTATCCTACTTTAAGAGATAAGAAAAGCTGAATACCTTTTAATCTTGGTGGCAGTGCATTTGATTGCTTTGAGGAGATGCCATCATGGTAGGCATTTTGTTGATACCTTTAAGAAAAGTGCCTTAACAACCCAATAACCTTGACCCACAAATGTAGCGGGTCGGCTAGTGCCTTTTGTTAATGTACCTTTGAAGAGCTTTACTCTTCATAGGCCGGCTACGTTTGGGCTCCACCCGTAGCCTTTAAGTTTAGGACCAAATAGACTTAGGTTCCTATTCTAATAAATTATCAATACAGTGGAAATTTAATATTTATCTTCAATTTCAAATATAAAATATCCGATGCTTGGACCGAATAATGTTAATTAGAAAAAAGTTGTTATAGCCTTAAAAGTAACAATTGATGGAAAAAAAGGATGACACGTATGTTAGGCTTAACAATATCTCACACCATACAATTTTCATGAATAATAATAATAATCATTTATTTATTTATTAAGCTATTTGCATTTTTAATTTGTGAAAATATAATATCCTTAATTCCATGCCATCAATGGCTTGAAATGCTTAAGCTTTATCTAAACAAAGACTCCAGCTGCTGCATGGATAATTTTTGCGGCTCCAATCCACTCCCAGGACACGTGAAGAATCCCATAATTATCCTCTGGGAAGCCACTTAACTCTCTTCCCACCAGCTCATTTTGGACGCTATTGATTCTTAACAATGTGCCCTAGTGCTTCTGCCCTGCATTTGATCAACTATTTCTCTTTCCTCTGATGATCCATTCTTTGTAAACATAAGCACCTAGCTAGTTTCATTGAAGTCCAAGACTGTAACTTCTGATGATCCATTCTTTGTAAACAGAAGCACCTAGCTAGTGCTTTTTTTTAATTTATAAAAGACAATTTAGCAAGCCTCTTACCCTAACTGATTAGTCTCAAATCATCATATCTCATTGTTAAGAAATGTTTCTGGGTTTACGCAAGGGAAACAATCTCTCTCTCTCTCTTCCCCTGAAACATTGTCAGTCCTCAGTATGGATAACTCAGGATATACGTGTTCGTAGAATGAGTTAACGTACCAAAGTTTAAAATATTTAAACCATACGCAAGCTATTAGGTGCTGTGCTTGTCAGATTTTGATGTCATATCCTCCATCTTTCTAAAGTGGGCAAAACCAACCATGCCACTTAGAAATCATAGATGTATCGGTATTTCCCACCAACCCAACACACAATGCTTTAACCGAAACTTTCTCTAACCATGTCCCCAGTCCATGGCATGGCACCTCTGAAAGTGAAAGCCATTATCCAAAACCAACCACAAACCACTGCATCACGACGTATCCAATTTCCCTTTAGTTAATTCCTTAAAAAGACCAGGTCAGTGCAGAACAAACTATACAGCAATGATATAAAAGATTGAATCACTGAGCCATGGCTAACGCCATCTTAACATCATCACCAACTCTCTATGAAGTAGGGTCGGAAAGCACAAACAGCCAACTAGGTGACCGAGGCATCAAGAAGTTGGCTGTTAATAAAGTAGCATGGTTTGCTTCAGTTGTTTTTTTTTTTTTGGTAGAAGGCTTGCTTCAGTGTTTAATATCTCAGAAATTGTTGCTCATTTTCGTTTTCCTTGCAGATTGGTGGCTTTTATGAGTTAATTTGTGCGTTCACGAGGAAATAACACTTTGCAAATAAATCTGAAAAAAAAACATACATATGAGAAAAATGATTTCCCCATCAAAACAAGAAAACAGCAAGGTTCATTGAAATGTGGATGTGTTGTAACATGGGCAAGGTGAGTTTGAAGTTACTTGAAATAAATTGATGCATGTATAGATAGTTAAAGAATTTTTTTTTAAAATAATTTGATAATATGATACACGGTTGAGATCATAAAATTTCTTATATATGCTCATGTCCACTTGATCCTTCAAAAAAATATGTGCTTCTAAAAGATCTTTGATGCTACGTGCAATTTTGAAGTTAGCTCTATATACATAACTAATTATAAAGAAAAAATAAATGTAATAGCTAAATGATGATGACCATATTGATAAAAATGGCACTACAGAACATCATAGAATCCCCAGAGGTCAAAACATAATGGGAAAAAATTAAAATATGGCCCATTATATCCACCATATTTTCAAAATACAGGACAAGTATCAACTAATATAATATCAAAAAATATATCCCTACATTTGTTGACATTTATGAAATGTATGAAAATAACCTAAAAACTATTATTTTAATACTACATAAAGTGAGAATTGAACCAGTGATCCATCAATCAGCTAAAACTATATATCCAATAGGACAACAATCTACTTTATTAAAATATGGTTATTATAGTTAAAAGGTTATTCACATTATAAAATATACTCATTCAAAATATATTATAACATTTCATATTTTAAAAATATTCTTAAAAAATCAATCCTTTCCTTTGATAAAGATAAAATGCAAATAACTTCATTCTACTCTTTGCGACATTTTCACAATTATTTTGCTTAAAATATTTAAAAATTCAATAACTTCAACAAATCCTATATTTGTATATGCTTTTTCTTACATTTTTAAAAATATAGATAATTTTATTTATACTGCAATTAAAGAGTGAAAGAGAATTTAATATACAAATTTTAATACTTTTATATTACATAAATTATTTAAATAATGTATAGTTTTGAATATGTTTTTAGTACAAAATCTGGTCAAATAATGATTAAAAGCTTTTGCCAAATCAATCTCACATATCCTTTTTCGAGACTTGAATAGACATGGCATTATACACTCTAATTAGTATATTTATTTTGAGATAGCAATTCATGCCTTTTCAAAGAGTTTTTTTGATTTCTTACCCCAAAAAGAGTTTTCTGATTTATTGGTAAGAGAAATAAAGACATATTACAAATTAGTACCTAGCAAATAATAGTAAATGTAGGATAAAATATTATTTTTTGCATTTTGCAAAAATAATCACTAAAATAATGTCGTGAATTCTTTGATAAAGATAAGCTATAAACTAATATCTAATAATTTATCATATATGTGAGATAAAGTGTTATTTCTTAGCATTTCTTTAAAAATGCTACTAAATAATGTCATGGATTCTATGATCAAAATGAGCTAGAAATTAATAACCAATAGCTTATTACAAATGTTGGGCAAAATATTTATTTCTTATTTTTTAATAATATGACTAAAATAATGTTGTGGATTCTATGATTTTTGGTATTGCAAGAAGCTATTACCATCATATGATTATAAGGTTTATCCATAAGATTTGCTTGAGGTTATTACTAGATAACGATAAGGATCTTGTCTATATAATGGCATTTACTATTAAAATATTCAAGAGAAGAACAATATATTTTTCCATGCTCTTCGACATTTCCTTTTCAACTTGGGATTAGCTAGGGACTTCTTTTGATTCCTTCACCTTAGAGTTCAGTTGGATTTCTTCTCTTCAATCACTAAAAAAATTCCTTCCTAGCCATTCCTTCCATTGATTTTTTTTTTTGAGGAAAAGAAGGGAAAAATCCCTCATAAAATTTTGAGGAAAGAGAAAGACAGAGTCTAAGGCAAAGGATGTAACCAACCCAATAGCTAGGAAGGCTGAAAATGAAAAGAATAACCAAAAAGTTTAGGTCTAAGTAGTAGTTGCTTGATTTCAATATCAGAATTTCCAAACCTTCATCTAGGATAAGTCTACAAAATTTAAATATCAAATCACACCACCATACATTTAATAAACAAACACTACAAGAAATAAGATAATTAGCTATATAAAAAAAGCATAGTTAAATATGACTATCGACGTAAAATATGTCGGTAAATATGCATCGGTAAAAGGGGTCGTTGATTCTTTTTGCCGATGAAAAGATTTTTCTATTGACAAATCTTAACTTTTATCGACGCTTTTTTTAGCGTCGTTAATTATTTACATATGCTTAAAACAAACATCGACAAAAGACTTTTCAGCGATATAAATTAGTATCGGAAATAGTCAATTTACCCATGCTTAAAAGCGTCGATAATTCTTTTAGCGATGCAAATGGTTTACCTATGCTAAAATATGCATCGTAAGAATTAATTTTTTACAATGCTAAATTTTTATCGAAAAAATAATTAGCGATGCTAAATTTTTGCCACCAAAAATTTAGGTTTTGCCTATGCTTATTTTACATCACTAATTGAGTTGTTTGGCGGCGAAAAACAAGCATAGATAAAAACTTTTAGCGACACTACATAGCATCGCTAATGGTGGTATGTCCGGCACCCTGGCACGTCCTTTGGTGACGCTATATATTATTTATCGATGCTAATTAGCGTCGCTAAAGATTTTTATCTATACTTATTTTGTGTCATTAATTATCCTTTTAACAAAAAAAATTACTTTTATGGTTATTTTTTATAATTTTTTTATAAATCTGCAGACAAACAAACATATATAATATATTCACAATATGTATATTACCTTCTTCATTCACACATATTCCAGAATGAAATTCATTTCACTTTAACAATAATATAATATATATATATATATCAAACTATTATGTTCATTTTATAACCACACATGTAGCAAAACAATATATATACAACTGTATAAATATCATATAAAATATATACATCCATGCAAATAAACTGCACATGCCAAGCCGTATCACAGACCTACAATAGATTAAAAATTAAGTTAGCAAACTAATTATTTACTAAATGATGAAAATATATAAATTAAAAATAATATAAAATAATATCGATCACAGGTGGACACCCATCATCATCATTGGTGGAGTCATCATCATAGGCATCAGCAGAGATGTCAGGAATCGATGGGGGAGGCATGTTGGGAGGCATGCTGGGAGGTATGCGGTGAACTAACTCATCGAGCTTTACCTCAAATGCTGCAAGTTGGGATCTAAACTCAACATTGTCACACTATAGGGCTACTATGTCTTCTTGGGATCTACGGTGGTCCTCCTTCGCACGACGTATCTCTTCCTCATGTCTCCTCTCTGCCTCACAGAGACGAGCATCACGAGAAACATATGATGCTCTAGAGGAGCTGAGGACCACAACCGCATATCCCAATCCAGTAATATAACTGGGTCTCCTACCAAGCACCTCATCATAGATATCATCATCTATGGGTGGGGTGGAGCCCTCAGTAGTGGGCTGGGATCATATTTCATCATCCGATCCTAATTAAAGAAAAAATAAATATAATCCAAAGTCTAAACTTCATAATGAAATTGAAATATAGAACTTAATCAATTAATACTTACATGCCTCTCCCTAGTCCCAGGAAGCCACTTCTCCGTTGCCCGACGATGGATCTTCTCGTAGACGTCAATCCACCTAGGAAGCTATCTTGTCTCGATGTCCCTCTAAAATTTATGAATGTAAGTATACAGACATACACATATTCTAAAAATCATTGAAGATATATGTATGTGTACTTACCAGCTCATACTGATGTTGCACAAATGACTTCGATCCACCACAATGCATCACCATGAGCCTCGATCGATTCTGTGCATTCCTGTCGCAAATGGCCTAATAAGCAAATGCATTCAAGATATTAACGAACATATTATACCACATCAATTTGATAATTTATATTTTATTATATATAATAATTATACCCGATATGCATGGTCTTCATACTTGCTATAGAGGAGATCCCAGTCGGGGCGTGAAATATTCTTTGGGGTGTCTCATGTGTCCCCCGACCAAGTGCACCGAAGACCTCCTTCCAATGTCTATGGAGCTTATATCTGAATCTCTTAAGCAATCTCTCCATATGTCTAGGATAGCCTCCCACATGCACGGGATATCAATCTCTTTGATATCAAAATCATGCTGTAGAAATAATATACAATATATAAGATTTAAAAAATAAAATTAAGTATATATCAAATTAAATATAAAATAAATAGAAAGATCTGTATTTATAAAATATAACATAATTTATATTTAGTTATCAATAAATGATCGAAGAGTATCTTCTTCTGTGGCCTCGAAAGCCTCCGCCAATTGAACATCATCAGAGGAGTGTACGCTCGGACAATGATGCCAACCTCACATATGTACGGGTCTCTGACGTGGTACTAAATTGGCATGGCATATCCAGATAGGATGACAACCCTCATCCTCTCTTTGAGATGTGCGCTCCTCCACTCAAAGCTTCTCATTTCTGATGGCTCCACGAGTCTATCTATTGATAGTATCAGCTGCAGCAAAATCCAAGCTTAAAGTTATTTATTTATATATGATAAAATTTAAGTAAATTAAATATAAAAATTATAGTATGTAAGATCAACCTATTATGGTAGGAGATGATGTGCCTGCCTCGGTAGATAGCTGCGGAGATGAGGTACCGACATCTCCATGTGGGTCCCTCCTCTCAGATGGTCCTTTGGTTGCATAGCATAAAATTAGTTATTATATATGATTAAAACTAAGTAAATTAAATATAAAAATTATAATATGTAAAATCAATCTATCATGGCAGGAGATGATGTGCCTGCCTCTGAATGAGTCGATTGCTGCTGAGATGGAGATGCATCGATATCTCCATGTGGCCCTCTCCAGTGAGATGGTCCTCCTAGTGGCATAGCTTAAAATCAATTATTATATATGATAAAAAATTAAATAAATTAAATATAAAAATAATAATATGTAAACTCAACCTATCGTCGCAGGAGATGATGTAGCTACCTCATCTCCGCATGGGCTCACCCTATGTGGTCATCCTCCTGGTACCATGCCTGTATCAAACAATATATTAGAGACAGTATAATACGGATAAAAATTATATCGATACTAAATGATATATGAAATATAAGATATATGAGTTTTTTTTTAAAATTATATATTATTATTCAATGTCTGTATCTTCATGAGAAGGATTATCAACATCTTCATCATCATAATCCATCAATGTATAATCTTTCTCACCATCATTTATGATGTTGTCATCATTGTCATCATCATCCTTCGACACGTTCAAATTTAATTCACTGATATCAACATTATCAAGTTGCACGTCATCTCTAATCATGAGGAGATGTGCTTCCAATATCGGTATTGTACTGTCTCAAGTCAGCTGTATTCTGTTCTTCCTGAAAGAAATTCTCATCTGCTTCTATCTCCGAACGAACATTTATGTCATAAACATCTCTTGGTGCAATCTTTTGTACAACATGCCATTCGCTTTTATATCTCATATCCTTTAGGTATATTACCTGTTTTACCTGACTAGCAAGTAAGAAAAGATCGGATTGGTATCATATTCTCACAAAGTTGATGCTTGTGAAGTATGCATCTTTGTGAATACTGATCCTATTATTGCTGATATCTCACTATTGATATTTAAATAGGTAAACAAATCATTTTGACCCATATCTTAACTGTATAATGTCCGTTAAGATATCATAATATTCAATCTCATTATCTTTATTAGCTCCCAACATCAAAATTCTACTATTTTGAGTCTGCCTCGGCATATCAAGATTTTTTGTATGAAACTCTTGCCACTAACAATACATGAACTATAACATGAAATTCTAAATATCAAGATGGCATACCAAATCATATAGTTCCTCGATTGCACCATCTTTCTTATTATGATATATTAACATCATCTGCAATAACATGAGTATAAGTTACGATAAATCATCTGCATATATTACATGTAATAAAAAATTGAATAAAACTGCTATAGTGTTTATACTTTGTTTGAACCAAGTTACGAACTCCCTTCGATGTCGTCCCTCGATATCTCTATTATTTTGTTGCAATAATATGTCTCTATGCTCTTTATAATAAATACATACTTATTATTTATTTTATCTCATAAAAGTATATAATGTTGATATATGTAAAAGTATTTACTCCATAAAATGATAGATTTTTTTACAATTATTTAGTACATAGAAATGTGTCAGGTCATGCTTTTTTATATCCATATATTTATACTTTCTTCCACCAATAGGATGAACATTAACCTTGAAAATAGATAATCTCGATTCAATGTCGCCCACTCCCTATCTGCATTGTGATCTTCACGATTGAATCATGTTTCTACATCATCGAGGTACATCGAATGGAATGTAAGACACTCTGTAGAAATGTATGCTTCCACAATTGATCTTTCTGGATGTGCCTTATTTCGCACATATTGTTTCAATTTATATAAGAATCTACATATATAAATGATAAAATAAATATAAACATACGTAATTAGAATTGTAATGGTTGTAATTAAGTAAAAAATTAACTTTTTATAATATTATTACCACTCAATAGGATGCATCCATTAGTATTGGACTAGCCTGGCTAGCAAAGCCTCCCTTGGAAGGTGAATCATCAAGTGTACCATAATATCAAAAAATGATGATGGAAAATTTTTTTTGAGCTTACACAGAATTAGGACAATGTCTGATTGAAGCTTCTCAAGTATATCAACTTGAAGTTTCTGACAACATAATTCTTGAAAGAAAATATTCATTTTAATCAGTACATTCTGTACCTTTGGGGTGGAGAAGCCACCCATCACAATGGGTATAAGATGTTGCATTATAATATGAGAGTCATGACTCTTCATATCTGAGATACTATCGTCTTTCAAGTTCACATGGCTTGAAATGTTGGAGGTAAACCATCAAAAATTTTATGATTTTTAACCACTCATAAAACTTCTTTTTTATCTCCATGCAATATATAACTTGCAGTTGGCATTAAGTATTGCATACCATCATGGGGCACCAAGTGCAACTCATGCCGTAATCCCATTCTTTCCAGATCTAGCCAAAAATTTGGATTATCCTTTATTTTTTCTTGATGTTAAGAGGTATCCCAATAATATTATCATAAATATTTTCTCAATATGCATGACATCCAAGTTATGACGATGTAGGAGATGTTGCCAATAAGATAATTCAAAAAATATGCTCCACTTCGTCTAGTTCAACTTTGATTCATGATGCTTTCACTTGCGACTCTCAAAAATTTTATCAAATTTGACACTGCCAATGGCCTCTAGTTATGCCAATATGTCATCTCCGCTCATCACACAAGGTAGCCCACGCATCTCTGATTTCTCATTGAAGCATCGATTCTGATGGGTTCTTTAAGAATGATTAGATGGTAAAAATTGACGATGACACATATAGGTAATTTTCTTCTATGCTTCAGTCTAACAAAGTAGCTATCATCGTTGTAAATTGGATATGCTAAATATCCTTTTATGCTCCATCCAGATAGGTTGCCATATACTAAAAAATTATTAATTATGCACATTTTCATCGCATACGATCAGAAATTCTTTTTACTGACTGAATCATATGTTATAACACCAATCTCTCAAATTTCTCTCAATTCATCGATTAAGGATCACAGATAAACATCTATCTCATTATCAAGAGCTGTAAGTCTAGAAATAAGCAATGATAAAATATAAATAGCTCTTTCAAGTATTTTCATAGTGCAATATTGTACGGCATTAGCATAACCGATCACATACTGTAAGTATTGCTCATGGTCTTGAATGGATTGAAACCATCAGATGCTAGGTCAAGATGAATGTTGCGTAGGTCACTAGCAAATAAAGATATTGTTTGTCAAATTTTCTCCAAACTATAGAGTCAGCTGGATGACTAATGATATTATCCTCAGGAATTCTCATCTCATGATGCCATCTCATCGCCTCGACGGTCCTCGATGACTGATAAAGTCTCTGAAGTCTTGGCGTTAATAGAAAGTATCTCAAAACCTTGTGAGGCCGCTTGTTATCTCTTTTGAAATCTTCAGCATACTTTGACTCACCACATTCTGGGCAACAATTCAAGTGTTGATGCTCTTTATAAAATAATGCACAATCATTCTTACATGCATGTATCGGTGTATAACCCAGTCCAAGTTCATGCATATACTTTTTTGCTGCTGAATATGATTTTGAAAGTTTTTTACCATCCGATAATGCCTCCTTGATTAAATTCAATATAAAGTCAAAGGACTTTTGACTTCAACCAAACATGATTTTACCATGGGAAGCTTTATCAAATACTCAAACTTTGAGAACTTCTTACAATTTGGATATAATGGCTCCTTGGAATCTCCCATGAGTTTTTCAAAATATCCATCATTTGTATTATTCGTACTGTTAGGAGAGTTGTCAGGAGAGTTTTCAAAATGTGCCGCTTTATATAAATCATCTAACATCTCATTGATGCCGATTGATTTAGGTTGTTGACCCGTATATTAGTCTCTTATGTTAGTAGGCCTACATTCTCCATGTAAATCCCAAATAGTATACTTTGAATCCATACCCCAATTCAACAAGTGCTCCAATGTTGTATCTGTAAGTTGGAAGTAATTGTTGTGATATCTCTGATAAGAATATTTGATTCTATTAGGATCATCAACTCTTTCTCATGCAAATCTTATAAAATCTCTAACACCTTGTCGATATTCAGATAAAATGATAGAGCGAGCATCCATCCAACTCTTGTCGATATTTTTCATCTATCCATGAAAAATGTACATCATTAAAGTATGTGTTATAAAAAAGTTTTAAAAATGCATGATTCTATTCATTTCTAACAACAATAATAAGATTAAAAAATACTA
>KE504781.1:435048-450846 GCA_000441515.1 Elaeis oleifera | reverse complement strand
AATATTATTAATTTAATTTAAATATTAAATCTAATAAATATTAATTTAAAATATTAAAAATTTGAATAACAATATTTGATGACTGCTATGGAGCCATCGCCGCTACCATTGCTAATACTCACCAGGCTAACTAGGAGGCGGTGTTGCGACATGGAGGGTTGCGCGACAGGAGAAGAAGGGAGGAGGGGAGGTAGGGGAAGGAAGAACGGGGAAGGCTGGCCGGGGGATGTGGGCTGGGTGTTCGGAGAGGCAGTTGGGGCTCCAGAAGGTCTGCGGGCTTAGAAAGGCAGCCGGGGCTTGAGGAGGCGGTTGGGAGCTTGGGGATGTTTGGGGGCTCGGGGAGGCAGTCAGGGGCTCGGGGAGGCTTGCAGCCTCAGAGAGGCGGTCGGAGGCTTGGAGAGGCGGTCGAGGGCTCGAAAAGTCAGATCCGATGGCGCAGTGGGAGAAAACGGAGACCGGAGGTGGGTAAAGGGGGGCAGTAGGGGAGGCGGTGGGGATCGATTTGGCAAGGGGAGGGTGGGAAGGAAAGGGAAGCTAGGCGGTGGGACACCGACTCAGGAAGATAGTCGGGAGCTCGAGGGCATGGGCTCCAGGAAGAAAAGGGAGGCCGAGCAGCACGAGGCTGGGGGAGGAGGCCAGGGGCTCTGACAGCACGACGTGATCTGGGGATCTGAGAGAGGGGGCTTCGGTCGGTCACCGATGGGGGGATGAAAATCGAGGGTGGGAGGGGGTGGGACGAGGTTTTTAGTGCGGGAAAGTCAAAAACCATTGCTAATAGTGCCATCGCTAATAACATATCTCCATTACTAATAAGCTTAATATTTTTTTATCAACGGCATGCGTTTTAGTCGTCATTGTGGTCGGCAAAAATAGTTATTAGCGACGGCAAGTCTACCATCGTTAAAAGTCCTTTTCTTGTAGTGAAATTTTCAATTAGTCTAAACTCATGAACATGTCCGAATCTCAAAAGTCACTTAAATAATAATGGATTTATAAATATGGCATAACATAACTTATTTATTAACATAACATGCATTCACGTATATTAATTATGTAACCATGGTTACACTCATCCTAGGGTCTAGCCTTAGTGAGACTAATCAAAATATTTAATTGTATAAACCTTATAAACACATCCTATATCAAATCACTTGGAGTGTTAACTTATGCTTTAGTGCTTATTAATTATCACATCCCTGATCCGAAATTGTGAGCAAGAGATATCTGTCACAACCAATGCATACTTATAGGATACTTGCCCACAAGCATGCAAGGCTCTTATCATGATATCATAAACAATGTAGAGGAATAAAATGGAAACAACTAAATTCCAAATTTTAATAATTCATATGTCTGTACTAATAAGGAATATCCAAAAGTCTTACATCAACCATTCTTCATACTCTACTGACAATAATAAACCTATAATATGTTCTATTATTTAACTATATCAGTAATACTAAAATAAACTATGCAACATCAGTATGGTTGGTTCTAATTTCTAATCACATGCTCATAATAGTATCTCCATCTGCGACTACTTCTCTGAAACTATAAAAAAAGTAAAGTCCACATAACAAGCACAATAGCCCAATAAGCAATGAGCACCTTCACTACATAAATTAGGTAATAAGATAATAACTAACTTTACTGATAATAAGTATATAAAATACATCAATTCAAAACCAAATCTAGATATACTACATTATCCAAATAATCAAATTCTATAATAATATATTTATATAAAATGTATCACATATGCAATTCCAATCTTTCTCAAAATTCATCTTTATGCTCAGAGTCAAATCTTTTCATAGTAACGCACCCTTTTTACATAGTGCCATGCCATTTTTATAGTATGCCATGCACTTTTTATAGTACAAGTCCCTCAAGATAAGTCAAGTGCCAAAGTTTAACCTTCATTGGTGGGGTTTCTAGGATAGTCAAGCTGAAAGTCTAAAACTATTTCAAGTCAAGCACTTTTCACAAGAACATGTTTCATATTCCAAATTAAAAGACATGCAGTCTATACAATAAGAAAAATCAATTGATAAATGATCAGCATAATCCATAACAAAATATTACTTTCAATTATGAACCATGTAATATTCCAAAAGAAGACATATTATTTGGTAATAAACACTATTCTTTAATTTTACAAATCATACATAATATATGATTTAGAATTAATTTAATACCAATATTTATAATTCACTAAAAATTCTAGAAAAAAGTGTTACATTATTTATCTTGAAAGATGATTAGTAACAAAGCTAACTAACTCTAGGAATCATCTTCAACACCTAATATTCAAGGAAAAATATATTTTGTATAATGAAGTTTGGAGATACTAGCAATCGAGTGGTCGAAGTTTCATATGTGTCAATCGATCCATGAAATAATAAAATTGATCAAAATCAGATAAATAGACAGATGGAGCTCAACATTGTTTGCCCATGACTGTCACGTGATTGCATGTGGCCCACTAAACAAGCAAACATATTTAGTTAAAATTGGATAAAAGTCAGTTAGAAGAAAACTTCCATCCTATTTTGCCATCCCCCAACCACTAGTTCCAAGTCTTCTTCTCTAGCATTGACCACATCTTGATCTGGAAAGCCTGTAACTTTCTTGGTCAAATCAACCACCTACCCATTCCTCCTTGGAATGCTACTATCACCGTGAAGAAAAGAACTATCGCAATACCCAAATTGAAGGTACTATGTCAACTTGAGAGGTATGGATTAAAAAAATAGATTTATGATTAGGGACATTAGGATTTTTATATGGATACTTGTATGTGGGGATCCATATTTTATTTATGGAACAATTGTTGAAATGGAGAAAATACAAAGCACAATACTTTAGTAGTGGACCCCTAATGTCTGCTTTCGATCTGCTATAGGATCCCTGATGTCTTCTTCTGGCTTATTATAGGATGTTGTCTGCTTCTACCTGCTAAAGTGTTAGAAAGTAGATAGGTTGTATGTATGAATTTCAAAAAAATTTTGAAACAGCAGCGGAAGCAAATCTAGATTAAACCCTTTAACTCCACATGCAATAGATCATACCTATTAACTACCTATGCCCAGCTCTAAAACATACATATAATCTTAAAATAAAATAAATATTGAGATCAGATCTCAATATCTTGTCTGGGTCGAACTACACCGCAGCCGATGATCATGGATTTAAACGGTTCTTCTAGCCGCGCACGTGCTTGGCCTCCATAGATATCCACACGAGGACTCATTTCGATCAGAGGCAAGATGATCTCTCCGTGATGCTAGCTCCCTTGTAAAGATCTCCTCTTTGATGGCTGAAGTAGCTTCTTCTCAAATCTTACAGACCTTCTAGAGATGGAGAAGAACTGGAGGAAGAGAGAAAGGAAGGAAGGAGAGAGGAGGCTCGACTTCAAGAAAATAATTTTCTCATATCTTGGCATCCAACTATTGGAGATTTTTTATATGGGGCATAAGAATTAGGGTTACTGGGAGGCGCCACACCTATCTCATGCCACAATAATTTGGGGCATCCATATTTTAACGCAAAAGAAGGATTTGCATGAGAAAAAAATCAGATTGATTCTTTCTCACGCCAACCTCAATGCACAAAGAGAAGTTGGCACCACCAAAATTTTTCTATGATACCTGATTTATTCCTTCTTATCTTTATCCTCTTGATTTGAATCAAATTCAAAATAGAAAGGAGATAAGAAGATAAGATGAATGAGTCACCAAGCAATGCCGCCTACCCTCTCTACACCCTCTCCTTTCTCATGCAAATATTTCTCACCAAAATACTTTTGCATGTAATATCTGGCGTGAACTTAAGGGCATGCATAAGGAGAGAGAGTCCCAGGGAGTTGGGACTCTAGGGTTTTAAGTTGGTTCAATCCAAATTTGATTGGTTGGACCTAAGGGAAAAGGAACCAATCCAATTAGGAGTCCAATCTCCTCTATTAAATCTTAATCTAATTTGGAATTAATTGAATCCAAGTCTTGAACAAATTAAGAATTAGTCTTCTTTCATTTAGGCTTAATCCAATCAAATCCAATCTAAGTCAAACTGAATCTAATTCAATTAGACTTGATCCGAACCTTATTATTCAATCAAATTGAGCCAATTAGCAATTCAATTACTAATTAATCCTCTTATAATTCACTAACACTGAGTGAATTACATAATTACATATTTTGCATAAGATTAATCATCAATCATATTGATGATTTTATCCTTCAATGATTCATAATCATGGATCAACCATCTGATCGGATAAGAATCTTTTTTGTGTGTGATCCTATAGATTTCATTCTATCTGATAGTGAGATATATTGTGATCTCCATCATAATATCATCGAAACTCCTTTCGATGGATTGGAACAATTTCAACTCTGTCCTTCAAAATCATCGATCATCAAGACGATGGTCGATGAGTTTCATAATCCATCAATGACACCTAGCAGTATATAGTGACAATCCAGAAGAATGAAAGTATGAACCTCTAAGTATAGTTATCATATGATTCAGTCCTTCTATCATGAGTTCCGACTTGACGAAGATCATGAAAACTCGTCAAATCTTAACATCAGTCATATGCCAGATTAGCTCGATTCGAGTTCACTTGTGAATCTCATAGAAACTCTTTTTCAGTATTCACACTTGCTTTGATCAAAATTTTGAAACTCAGTCTCACAAATTATATAGGATTTCTCATTTTCTACCAAGATTGATAGATTCTATCTAGATGCATCTCACTCCTAACAGCGAACTTAAACCCACCATAGCCAATATACATAGCAAAGATCCAAATGGCTAGGGACCAAAGAAACGTACAGTCAAATTACAATAGCCTCACTATGAATAGCTGATGCACTATAGATCAAAAAACCACTCACACCACTGCAGCATCGAGAAGATCACTGATGAGTGAGTAGATATCCAAGTTCTCATGTTGGTTATGCTTAGTGCAAGTTATTCTCTAACAATCATCTACACTCTCATCTCAGTGTCCCTATACTATAGATCTGAGACTCATTTGGCCAAAAGAGAGGTGATTCGTACACCGATCTAAAGTGGATTGATTACTATCCTTCATGACGATCCTTCGATCGAAAGCATTTAGAAACTAACTACTAATAATGTATGTCTCAAATTCTTAATACCTTAAAATATACAAATCATCTTTATTAATTTTCAGGACAAATCATGGACACATAAATATGAGTAGAAATAAAATTATCCTTTATTAATAATAATATATTACAAGTATAAAGTTATATTTTAGAATTACATAATGTGTTAGCCAATAATTGACTTCTAGGACACTCATTTAATAAACTCCCACTTGATCTAAAGCCAATTGGCCATATACCTAAGATCCATCTTCTTAAGATGAGCTTCGATCTTCTACGAGCTGAGAGGCTTGGTTAGTGGATCTATCACGTTTTACACGGAGTCGACTCTCTGCACCTCAATAAACTTCTTCTCGAAATATTCGCATATGATATGGAACCACTACTCTATATGCTTAGACTTCTGGTGAGACCTGGGCTCCTTAGCTAGGGCTATGGCACCGTATGATATGATGACATCCGATGGCATCACACCCAGCTTCACAACAAACTTCTTGAACCAAAATGCTTCCTTAGCAGCTTTAGAGATGGCGACATACTCGACTTTCATGATCGAATCTGTAACGACCGGCTGTTTGAAATTCTTCCAGCTAATCGATCCTCTATTATATAGAAAAATATACTCTGATGTTGACCTTCTATCATCGACATCAGACATAAAGTTTGAATCGATGTATCCCTTAACTTTCAGTTCTGATCCTCCACCAATGATCAAGAATAAATCCTTAGTTCTTCTTAAGTATTTGAGGATGTTCTTTAGAGCAATCTAATGCTCTTCACCTAGATTCGCCTGATATCTGCTCGTGACACTTATGGCAAGGGTTATATCAGATCGTGTACATAGCATGGCATACATGAGGCTCTCTATTACTGAAGCATAAGGGATCTTGCTCATACATTGAATCTCCTCAAATGTGTCAGGATACATCTTCTTGGAGAGATGAATACCATGCTTAAGAGGCAAGAGATCTCTCTTAAAATTTTCATACTGAATCTCTTCAGCACCTCTCCTATATACATGTGTGTTGAGAGTTCTATCATTCTCTTAAATCTATCCCTATAGATCTTTATACTAAAAATGTAGGAAGCCTCTTCTAGGTCTTTCATAGAGAATTCTTTTGACAACCATACTTTGACCGATGTCAGCATAAAAATATCATTTTCAATCAGGAGGATATCATCCACATATCATATAAAGAATGTGATCGCACTCTTACTGACCTTTTTGTACACACACGATTCCTCATTTTTGATGAAATCAAATATTTTGATCACATCATTAAAGTGAGTGTTCCAACTCCGAGATACTTGTTTGAGTCCATATATGAACCTTTGCAGCTTGCAGATCTTGTAATCACTATCATTGGATATGAAACCCATAGGCTGTTCGATATAGATATCTACCTCAAGATATCTATTTAGAAAGGTAGTTTTTACATCCATCTGCCATATTTCATAATTATGAAAAGTCGTAACTGCAAGTAGAGTTTGAATGGATTTCAGTATAGCCAAAAATGAAAAGATTTTCTAATAGTCAATGCCTTCGCATTGACTATAACTTTTCACAACCAGCTTTCCCTTATAGGTCCCTATCTGATCATCCGACTCAATTTTTTTATACATCCATTTACACCCAATAGGTACAATACCTTCAGGTGGATCTACAAGGTCCAACCTGGTTGGAATGCATGGCATCAATTTTTGACTTTATTGCTTCCTTCCATTTTTTAGAGTCTATATCTAACATCACCTCATCATAGGTCTTGAGATCATTCCTAATATCTCTATCTCCCACAAGGAATACTTTCTCTAGATCCTCTATATGAGAATACCTAAGTATCTTTCAGGAAGATGAAAAATCTTACTTGATCTAGGAGGTAGAGGAGGTACCACATCTACTGGCTCACTATTGGGTTCAGATTCTTAGACTTGATGCTCGTCAGAGACCTTCTCTTCGAGCTCAATCTTTCTCCTACTGCCTCCATCTTCGATAAACTCTTTTTTTAAGAAGACAGCACGATGGCTCATAATCACATTGTGATCCTCAGAAAAATAGAAGTAGTATCCTATTAATTTCTTAGGATACCTTATAAAATGAACCCTAAATGACCTAGCCTCTAACTTGTTTGTTTGCTATCATTTGATATGGGCCGAACATCCCCAAATCTTGAGATAACCAAGAGTTGGTTTCTTATCATGCCATAACTTGTATGGTGTGGTAAGAATAGATTTAGAGAAAATATGATTTAAAAGATGAATAGCAGAAAGCAATGCATGTCCTAGAGAAAGATAGGAAGATCCGTGAAACTCATCATGGATCGGACCATATCTAATACAGTCTGATTCCTCCTTTTGGATACCCCGTTGAGCTAAAGTATCTCTGGAGGTGTCCACTGTGAGACTATGCCGTTATCTTTGAGATAAGTCCTGAATTTTTTAATAAGGTATTCTCCTTCTCGATCTGATCGAAGAATCTTTATGAATTTTTTAATCTGCTTTTCTACTTCATGTCTGAACTTTTTGAACTTTTTAAAGACTTCAGACTTGTGATGCATCAACTACATAAATCTATATTGTGAGAAATCATCGATAAAGATTATCAAGTAGACGTAGCCATCCCTAGCCTATACATCGAATGGACCACATACGTCAGTGTGCACTAGGGCTAATATCTCAGTGGCCCTTTCTCCGTGTCCCACAAAGAGTAGCTTAGCCATCTTTTCTCGAAGACAGGACTCAGAAATCGAATAAGACTCGAAAGTCAATGGTCCGAGAAGATCATCTTTCTTCAGTTTGTTAAGTCTGTCCTCTTCGATATGGCCTAGCCTAAGGTGCTACAGATACTTTCGATTAATCCTATCTCTAAGTCTCTTTGACCCTACAACATTCACAGTTTGCTCATTAATATTAACACTCGCATCTATATGCAAATCATAAAGACCGTCAATTCAGAAAGCACGTGTAATATGTTATTTCAAATAAATTGTATACATATCTTTATTGAAATTGAAATTATAGTTATCCTATGCTAGCATAGATATAGAAATCAGATTTTTACTGGCTACAGGTACAAATAATAGTCTTTCAAAATTAAACTAATTTTAACGTTAATTATAGAGGATAGGTTTCGATAGCTATAGCAGCAACTCTTGCTCTATTACCAACTTGAAGAGTGATCTCGTCTTTCCTCAGCCTTCTAACTTCTTCTAGATCCTATATAAAAGTGCACAAATGAGCACTTAAATCAGAATCTAGAACCCAACTAGAAGAAGAAAAATTGTTCGATTAGTTTCAATTATGAGCAAATCAGACGTACCTTTAGAAGGTCCATCCTTCTTCCTGTTCTTCACGATCGTCAGGTAGGCCAGATAGTTCTTTCTCCAGTGGCTTTCGACATTGTAGTGAAATATTTTCCTTATCATCGGCCTTCTTTGGAACCTCCTTCTTGGGCTTGCTCTCATTCGTAGGCTTCTTCTTTTTTTCTTTGTAGGCTTCTTCTTCTTCTTTCAAGTAGATTTTTTCTTGAAGGAAGCCTGCTCCGTAGTCAGAATCGTACCCCTTGAACCTTTCAAGGGACCCTCGACTATTACCAACATGTTCAGTAATTCGGACAAAGTGTTATCAATCTTATTCATATGGTATTTCATGATGAACTATCCAAATGAATCAAGAAGAGAATGGAGGATCAAATCCACCTGCAATTCTTTGTGTATCATCATCTCGAGCTTCTGAAGCTCTTCGATATCCTTGATCCTTATCAAACAATGATCATTGACGGATTGTCCATCACGCATCTTCACTTTGAAAAATTTACGAGAGACTTCAAAGCAAGTCATGCGACTCTACTTACCGTACAACTCTTATAGGTGAGTCAGTATGTCCCTGATAGTCCTCATGTCTTTATACTGACACTGAAGATCATTGAACATGGATGCAAAATATAGCACTTCATCCTATTATCTTCATCCATCTACTTCTCAAGTGCAGCTCATTGATCAAGGGTGGGACGAGCTGGCAACACAGGTGCACTCTGGCCTAGGACATGGGTCAACTTTTTAGAACTAAAATAATTCTCAAGTTTTGAAGCCAGTTTTTATAGTTTGTCCCGGTTAATCTTTTAGTGTCAAGGATTCGGGCTAATGGGTTGGAACTCGACATAGTTATCTATAGAGAGAAGAGTTTTTAGTTAGATATTTATACTTGTTAAATATTTTTCTAAGAACTTTAAAATAAACAAAGCTCTCACTATTTTCTCGAATCTCCTACACTCTTCGGGTGGAGAAATGAAAATCTATACGCGATTGATTTCTAGTGGGTATTACAGTCTCACTAATCTATACACACCTCACCTAACAGTTATTAGTGAGTACAGGCCAATAAGTGGACAATACCTTGTCTATTGCTTCACTAAGCAAGATACAGCAGATTTGATCTTTAAGTCTTGTAGCCTCACCTAACAGTTATTGACACATTTTTTAGTTAAGTCAGACCTCCTATTTACCAGCTGATGCAAAGTTGTCATTGGGTCCCTCATCTAACAGTTATTAGGCCCAACTCCATCTTTATCCTGGGACATCTAATGCCAATAGAGTGGTTGTATCTTTTCGATATAATCGAATCACTATAATCAGTCGAGAATGATCAACGTCAGAAAGGCACCGCATCTCTACAATAGTGGAAACCGTTAGACTTAATATTTAGTGAGAAATTTAGGTTCAGATCTCTTCTAAGTCAGCACATCTGATGTTTGACTTATCAGATTTAGGTCATCACAATCTCAGGTCTGACTAACCTAGTCGGAATAGGTAAACTTGAGTCAATAGGTAACTTAATGCAAAACATGATCTCTCAAAATGGCTAGGTAAGTTAAGATGAGTGGGAATCCCTCTATTGCTTTTTTAGACACTAACGAATTGATCAGATCAGACAACGGAATCAATTAAATAAGCACCATCTAAATACTTACCTTAGACATCAAATTGATTGATTAGAATCGATTAAGTTAGCTTATTGATCCGGGTCTGAACCACTGAGCCAAATTTGATCTTTGGTCAATCAATTCACATCAAAATATAAATCAATGTGATCAACTACAACTAAACTCAATTTTTGAGCCCTTTTGATCTAATCCTAACCAACCATTGATTATGTTCAATCAACTACTCAAAATTGACAATGGGTTCTAATCTGATCTAATCAATTGATCCTAATTGTAGCTTGATCACTTGACCTAATTTGTTCAATCTATACCCACATGCAATAACATAAATTTAGATTCTAAAATATTTTTAGATTATATTTTATTGCATGCATTAGTGGCTTATGATCATGAAACATTTTCAGATCCAAACCTAAAGTCATATATCTCATATATACAGTTTTAGTCTAGACACCAAAACATATATCATATATATAATTTTTAGATCTAAAATTAAAATTACACATATCTGATACATACAAAATCAGATCTAAAATAATAATTAAAATATTTTAAAAATATTTTTTAAAAATTAGTTCGCATCAAATTAGGATAATCTTTTCAATATAGGGAGTAAACCCTATATTAGGACAACTTTATACTAGTCCGATATGAAGTTTTAATCATTCTAAATTTTAAATCTAATATGAATAAAGATATATCACATACATCTATTTTTAGATCTAAAAGATTGATTTTATATTTTAAAATCAATTTTTAAAAAATAATCAATCTTGTACTAGAAAAATCTTTTCAATATAGGAGGTTAACCCTATATCAGGACAACCTTATATCAGTATAAGATTGATTTTAAACCACTCAAATTTTTAGATCTAAATCAAAATCAGATCATGCATGTCAAAGAATACCAGTGGCTTTGATACTACTATTAGAAAGTGGGTAGGTTGCATGTATAAATTTCAAAATAATTTTGAAATAGCAGTGGAAGCAAATCTAGGTTAAACCCTTTAACCCCACATGCAATAGATCATATCTACTGACTATAAATGCCTAGATCTAAGACATGCATATAATCTAAAATAAATAAATATTGAGATCAGATCTTAATATCTTACGCGAGTCGAACTACATCGCAGTCGATGATTATGGATTTGAACAGTTCTTCTAGCCACATACATGTTTGGCTTCTACAGGTATCCACATGAGGACTCATTCCGATCAGAGGTGAGATGATCTCTTCGGTATGCTAGCTCCCTTATAGAGATCTCCTCTTTGATGGTTGAAGTAGCTTCTTCTCAAATCTCACAGACTCTCCAGAGATGGAGAAGAACAAGAGGAAGAGAAAAATAGAAGGAAGGAGAGAGGAGGCTCGGCTTCAAGAAATAATTTTTCATACCTTAGCATCCAACTATTGGAGCCCTTTTTATAGGGGAGTAGGAATTAGAGTTTCTAGGAGGTGCCACACCTATCTCATGCCACAATAATTTGGGGCATCCATATTTTAATGCAAAAGAAGGATTTGTGTGAGAAAGAAATCAGATTGATTCTTTCTCACACCAACTCAACACACAAAGAGAAGTTGGCGCCACCAAAATTTTCTACAATATCTGATTTATTTTCTTCTTATCTTTATCATCTTGATTTGAATCAAATTCAAAATAGGAAAGAGATAAGGAGATAGGATGGATGAGTCACCAAGCAATGCCGCCTACCCTTTCTGCGCCCTCTCCTTTCTTACGCAAATGTGTCTCGCCAAAACACTTTTGCATGTGATATTTGGTGTGTACTCAAGGGCATACGTAAAGAGAGAGAGTCCCAGGGTGTTGGGACTCTAGGGTTTCAAGTTTGGTTCAATCCAAATCTGATTTGGTTTGGACCCAAGGGGAGAAAGGAACCCAATCCAATTAGGAGCCTAATCTCCTTTATTAAATTCTAATCTAATTAGAAATTAACTAAATCCAAGTCTTGATCAAATCAAGAATTAGCCTTCCTTTCATTTAAGCTTGATCCAATCAAATCTAATCCAAGTCAAACTGAATCTAATTCAATTAGACTTGAACCTCATTATTCAATCAAATTGAGCCAATTAGCAATCTAATTGCTAATTAATTTTCTTATAATTTACTAACACTTAATGAATTACAGAATTATTACTTTTGTATAAGGTTATCATTAATCATATTGATGATTTTATCCTTCAACGATTCATAATCGTTGATCAATCATCTGATCAGATAAGAACTTTTTTGTATGTAATCCCATAGGTTCTATTCTGTCTAGTAATGAGATATATTATGATCCCATCATAATATTATCAAATTTTTTCGATGGATTGAATAATTTCAACTCTATCCTTCAAGAATCATCAATCATCACGACGATGATCGATAAGTCTCACAATCTATCAGTGACATCTAACAGTATATAATGACAACCTAATAGAGTAAAATATGGACCCCTAGGTGCAATTACCATGTGATTCAATCTTTTTATCATGAGTCTCGATTTGACGGAGGTCATGAAGAACTTGTCAAACTCCAACATCAGTCATATGTCAGATTGGCTTGACTCAAGTTCACTTATGAACCCGTAAATTTTTTTTAGTATTCACACTTGCTTTGGCTAAAGACTTTCTGAATTTAGTCTTGCGAATCGTATAAATTTTTCTTTCTATCAAGATCGATAGATTTCATCTAAATGCATCCCACTCCTAATGTGAATTAGAACCCACCATAATCAACATTTATAGCAAAGACCTGAATGGCTAAGGGCTAAGAAAATATGCAATCAAACTACAGTAGCCTCACTATAAATAACCGATACACCGTAGGTCAAAAGACCACTCACACCACTGCAACATCAAAAAAAGCACTGATGAATGAGTAGACATTCAAGTGGTTTTCATATTGATCATGCTCAGTGTAAATTATTTTCTAACAACCACCTGCACTCTCATCTCAATGTCTCCACACTGCAGATCCAAGACTTATCTATCCAAAAGAAGGTAATCTATGTACCGATCTAAAGTAGATTAATCACTATTCTCTATAACGATCTTTCGATCGAAAATATTTAGAACAACCACTAATAATATATGTCTCAAATTCTTAATAGCTTGAGAATATACAGAATCATCTTTGTTAATTTCTAGGACAAATCATGGACACATAAATATGATTAAAAATAAAATTATCTTTTATTAATAATAAATATATTACAAGTATAAAATTATGTCTTAAAATTATATAATGTGTCAGCCAACAATTAGCTTTTAGGGTACTCATCTAACATAAAGCGCCTATATATAATATTGTAGTGGACCCTTAATGCCTGCACTAAGTTATTGTCTAATGATTTAGGTCACCATTGTGTCTCATTTAGAAATACTTTAGTGGATCTATAGAATGTTCTTATGAATTTTTTAATCCTTTACATCTTGGATATAGTTGTTAATCATCATGGTAGCTCATTTGTTAAGTACCCTACATGTGATTATGTTGGTGGATCACTGATAGTAGTAGAGGATATTGATGTAGATAAAGTACTATATAGTGGTATCATTGGTAAGTTAAATGTGTTGGGTTATAGCAAAATAGAAAAGTATGTACTATGGATTACTAGGAAGGGATTTCAAGCAAAGCCTTAGACTTTTATATGATAACCAAAAGATTTTTGAGATATTTAGTCAACCATGAGGCTACAATGCATCTTTATGTGGAACATCACTTGGATATACCTGAAGTTATAGATACAGCTCATACTAGTGAGAATTATGCTCATACTACTACTGACAATATTAATAAAAAGTCTGATAAAGTTATTGATAGCACTGAAAATGATGCTTAGTGCTGACAATGATACTAATAATAATTTTGATAGTGATGGTAATACTAATGCTGATTATGATAGTGATTTTATGGATGTGAATGTGAGGAAATTTGGTGATACTATTGACTCTGAAAATAATTTGAAGCAGAGATGCACATATATAAAGACTTAGGTCCATCCAATCAGTTCTTAAAGAATATGATAGAAGAAAAAAAATACCTCAATCCAATTATTTCGATTTTGATGGTGATAGTGATGATGTTAGGAGAAGTGATAACATTAGGATAGATTTGAAGGACCCAAAATTCTCAAATAGAATAAAGTTTGATAATTATAAAAGTTTAAGGATACTATAAGGATATATGGAATATTGAATGGATAAAATAATAGGTTTAAAAGGAATGTCAGTTCTTATATTGCCACTGTATATGCTGATGGCTATCTATGGAGAATATCTACTTTTGGATGAGTATAGAAAAGTCATTCCAGGTTAAGTATTATTTGTTTGAATACAAATACAGTAGAAGCTATGAAAACTGCTAGATAAAGTCATCATGGCTTACTAGGCACTACTTAGATAAGTTTAGGAGCAATCCTAATTTTAAAGTCAAAGAGTTACAGGATGATGTTCACAAGAACCTAATTATTAATATTTCAATATGTCAGTGCTATAGGACAAAAAAGAGGATACTTGAGCAAATTCAAGGATCTTATAAGGTGCAATATGCAAGACTACATGAGTATGCTTAGGAATTGAAAAGGTTAAACCCTACATCATAGTTGTTATTCACATATAGAGGCTACAAGTTGAGATAAAGCCTATTTTCAAAGATTCTGTGTATGCTTTGATGCATGCAAGAAGAGATTTCTTGCTAGTTGTAGGCCCATAATTGTTTAGATGGCTACTTTTTTAAGTCAGTTTGTCAAGGACATATACGGGTAGCAGTTATAGAGATGCCAATGAAGGGATATATCCTATAGATTGGGCAGTAGTACAGGTAGAAACAAGAGAGTCATGGAAGTGATTTCTAAATTTGCTCATGATGGACGTATTGGCTTTGTATAAGAGAAAGACTAGGTTTTCATGTCATACCAACAAAAGATAATGTTGAGCAATTAATTTTCTATTTTCTTTAGTTATTCTCTACATCTTTCTTATTACAATTACACAAACTTGCTTTGCATTTTATTTTGTCTTACAAATGTAGTGTCTGATTCCATACTTTCATCAAGTTTTGGAAGAGGTTGAGCATAGATTTTGTATAAGGCATGTATAAAGTAATTTTTAGAAAAGCCACTAATATAAGATTTTCAAAATGTACTATGGAGGTTGTACTTGCCTATACACAATACAAAATATAAGACTACACTGAAATACTTAAAGAGTCTAACCCTCTGTTTGGTATGAAGGATGGATTGAAGAAAGATGAATGGAGGAGGAATCCATCCATCCTCTCATTTGTTTAGTAAATATGGAAGGATGGGTGGAAGTGATTCCCTATTCTATTTCCATCCATCCATCCTTTCATTTGTTTGGTGAAACATGGAAGGATGGATGGAAGTGATTTTCTATTCTGATTGGTATAGAAGAAATGAGAAGAAGGATGGATGATATTTATATAATATTTTTACTAAACTATCGTTAGATAAAAATATTATTATTATCAATTTATAACACTTATTGATACTATAGAAATAAATAATATATAAACTTATAATCTTTATAATCTATAATTATATAAAAAATTATATAAATATTTAATTGAATAAATAATTTTATAAATTAGTTATTAAATAAATTAATTATATAAATAACTAATTAATATATAATTTAGTTTAAATAATGAATTAATATTTATACAAATAGTTAATTAAAATAGTAAATATAAATAAAAA
>KE504781.1:422652-434905 GCA_000441515.1 Elaeis oleifera | reverse complement strand
TATACTAAAATTAAAATAATGACTAATAAAATTTAATAGTATATATAAAATATATATAAATAATATGAATGAAAAAATATTGAAGTATTATAGTTTATTAAAAAATTAATAAAAATAATTTATCAATGTAAAAGTTTATCCTTTAATGCTCTATCCATCTTTTCTTTATCCTTCCAATTTGGAAGGATGTAAATTGGTGGTCCAAGGTGGATGGGTAATTCCTCTTTTTTTATCCATCCTTCCTGTGACTTTTTGAATCAAATGATGGATGGAGACCATGCATCCTTTCAATCCCATCCATTCATCCTCCCATGACCCCAAGCAAATATAGGATAAGTGAAGAGGCTTATAAGGATGTCCTAAATAACAAAGATGCTCCTCCTCAAATATGGTCTAGAATTTTCTTCTCAGAGAGGTTGTAGTGATGTTGTACAAAATACCATGACAGAATATTTTAACTCATATATTTTGAAAAGCAGAGATTGGCCCATTATCATAATATTGAAAAATATTTTCTTGTTATAATGATTAATTAAGATAGAAATGGGAAGAGTAAAATAATTTTATTGGTCCCATATGTCCTAACATTTAAGCAAAGGTAGAGAAAGCCAAGATAGATAGTAGACCTTATACTATAGCTTATAATGGGAAAAGTGGTTATGAAGTGAGGCATGGGATTAATAATTGGATTGTCGATCTGGATAAAAGAACCTACAACTATAGGGCATGGCAGCTTAGCAGAATCTCATGCCCCCATGCAATGATAGTGATATGGTTTAATAGGCAAGTTATGAAAGATTATGTGACATATTGATTTAGAACTGAAGCTTATAAGAAGATATATTACTATGCAATAGAGCCAGTCAATGGACCAAGACTATGAACATAGTCTGAGTATAAGCACCAGAACCACTACTACTTAAAAGACCTCCTGAAAGACCTAAAAGCAGAGGAGAAGAAACCTAAAAGAGCCTAAGAATCCATTTAGGCTATGTAAGAAGAGGGAATAGTGACTTGCTCCAAGTGTCATATGGTTGGCCATAACAAAAGAGTATACAAGAGGGTCCAACTACAGCTCCTACCCACAGCCAAAAGAAGAAACGATAAGTTACAAGTAATAGAAGAGAGGACACTAGTCCACAGTTCCCAAAAGATAGTGCAGATATATGTTTATCCATGTTCACTTTATTAGAATATACTATATACTAACAAAACGACTTTCTACATCAGTCATCTCAGACTAAATCTCAAAGATAGAGTAACAGTACAAAGCAAAAATTAGTGGCAAATCAACAACAAAAGAAGCTGAAAAGAAATGTAATTGACTAATTGAATTTGTTCTAAAATTATCTTAAAGACATACTAACAAAATTATTTAATGGGTGATATAGGCCTCAATAGCTCTTGTTGGCTATAAGATATATGTTTCAAATCAAAGTAAATATTTTTTTTATGACTGAGAGATTCAAGATGAATGTGTGCTCTATGCCTGCTGTCATGATACAGATGAGATAAAGGTTAGGGGCAATATAGTGTTATGCTAATTCATCAATAGTCTAGCTTATTATATATGACTTTGTAGGACCTTAACAAAGACTGGACGTCAAGAGACCGCACCACAAGGGACATCACTACAAGGGATAGTGCCACAATAGTAGTGATGGAGTCAAATAGTGTGATGGACTCCATCACTACAAGGGACATCACTTAGCAAAGAAAGACTTTTATCAGTAGTTAAATAGTAGTGATGAAGTCAAATACTCCTAATTAGTCAAGCCAAATATCACAACAGTGAGCACGAAGTGGTCAAATTTTGGGTTATAATTATCATTTTGTTAAACTTGTATGCATGTTGAAATGGAATTGCTAGAGTTGTATGTATGTTGTAATTGTTTTGACTTTGTGAATATTAGACTTGGTCAATTGAAATTGTTGCTATTTTGACTCTATAAATGTTAGAGTTGTCCGATGAAACTAAATTATTTTGACTCTTTGCAATGTCAGAGTTGTCCAAGGTTATTCAACTTTCCAATGCATTTCAAAATTCTTATGGCCCATTGAAATTGTCGCCATTTGTAGCATTATATGCTTCGATATAATGTGCAGGTGCAATGAAATTTGACAATCTTTTGCTATTTGTGATATGTTAGCTGGTATGATGTAGTTGGATGAAGGCTCTTGCTGCCAAATGGTTGAAGGTACTATATTGCTGCCAAAAGTGTTGGAATGGTGTAAACTATACATTGCCTACAAGTGCTCATCACATGTAACTTCTGTAAAAAATAGGAGGCCATTTATCCTGCTGTTATTCAACTCTACTCCCAGTAGGAATTATGACCCTAAGGAATCCAATTGAAGCCATTTGAGATGCTCTATAATTTTGTATGTATGTCCAGCAGATGTAGGCAGCTTTATTTGTTAGTAGAAAAGAAGTAGCATTTGCATTTGTTTGTAACAACTTTTAAGATTGACTTGAAGGATAGAATTAGAGCTATTAATCTTGAGTTCTGTTGTTTAGACTCCTGCTACTTTGGTGCATCTTATAAAGGGCCGTCTACTTGGCTGGTGATGATAATAGAAATGGAACGTATACTTTCTTAATAGAATTTGGCTACTCTTTAGTATTGTACATTCAGATGCAACTCGAAGGTATGTTCAATTGTATTATACCACTAATTTTGAATTCAAAAAAATTAACTAAATTGATAAATTATTTTTCCCAAAATATACATTTATTGTCATTCTATGTAGTACTATGATTATAATTTGGTTTGCAATCTATGCTCCATACAGTTACCATTTCTGCTGTTTATCAAAGTACTCTGCCTTGTTTATGTAGAAGAAGGGGATGAGAGTTATTTTTTTCCAAGATTTTGGAGAACATATTGATTGATTTTATCATTTCATTTATATCTAAGTCATTAATTTTTACAAGATCCAGATATTAGAATCACCGATTCATTTTGACATGAAAAACACGTAACTAATCACTCTTAGTCCCACTTTATTCTAAGTCATGAATTTTACCTTACCAATTCAATATGATAGCAAAGAATCACAAGCCACACGTAATCAATGAATATTCTACAGTTGGAGGTGAAATTGATGTAATAAATGAACAGTCCAATTATAATATCAAGAAAACCACAATTAATGGAGGTCATTAAAAATCCAATCACGAAACAAATGTAGGTGAAATTGACCAAAATGCCTCTGTTTCTTTCATTAACTGTAGGAAAAGTTTAGTTCAGAGAGTATAGCATTATAATAAATATTCTAAACAACATAAAAACATACTTAACCTAAATAGCAACCACTATTGCATATCTACAACTTTATAAATTACACCAACATACTAACATCATCATTATAGAATAGGTTTATCATCCAAAAAGATACAACCCATAATAGACATAATGCAAATAAAGCCATTTTTCTAAAACTCATTATGCTCGGCCTCTGATTTCTGCAACTTTGAATCAATTCTAGTTCAACTTCGTGAAGTCTATTTGCTTCATTCTTAGTTATAGTAAGCTTTGTTTGACAAGCAGAAACTTACAAATTTATATATTCTCTTCTTAAATTTTAAATTTCATCACGTAATTCAAGGATCACCACCATTAATTGAGCATACATAAGAGGGTCTACCAATAGAAATATCCACAATATGAGTACACCTCATTCTACATGATCAAAACTTCCAATAACTTAAAAAATGAATATTTGAGAAATAGAGCCTTCGGTTATATTTAATTATACTTACATGATAGTTAGGATGGCACATAAATCTCATACTAAGATTATCATTAGCTTATGATGTCCACTGTCGAACAAACATATCACAGTTATATATTTTTTTGACCAACATTACTCTTCTTGAATGGAGCGGAGTGCTAGAATAAAGGTGGACATTGTTTGTTAATGAAGAGGCCGAACTACAGCTAGATGTCTATATCTATAGCTTAGAAGAGATCAAAATTATAAGAAAGAATAAAATTTCTCTTCTATACCTAGAACGAACAGCTTCTCCTTTGCCTTTCCTTTTCCATCTCTATCCTCCTTTCTTCCCCTTGAAGCCCTAGACGAGGATGATGAAAAATGAGAAAAACAAGGTACTACTAGAAATCTGACTATATTCCCACCTTAATTATTGATTAACATAATAAGATGCCATGTCACCAATGCTTTACAACTTATGTTGCCATATTTGCTTGTTTAGTGGGCCGTATGTAGTTACTTGACAGTCATGGATAAATAGCATTGAGCTCTATTTACCTATTTTCCTATATAATTTCAATCGATTTTGCTATTTCATTGACTAAATTGACACACATAAAATTTCAAGCACTCGATTACTAGTACCCTCAAACTTTATTTATAAATATATTTTTTTAATATTGTTCAAAATTATATTTCTATCAAAATTTAATCATGACTAATTTTAAAAGAGAAAATCTTAAGTCCCAAAACTCTCAGGCCAAATTAAAGCAATTATTGGATGGTATTACCATGGAATTTGGGATAATCATAAGGAAAAGGTCTAGAGAGAATAGGGTTGGCTAGGTGCCAGTATACAATAGCCTAGGCCGATCTAATCTGGATAACCCTAACAATCAAATTATGGAAAGACAACACATTAAGGACTAGTAATGGTGGAATTTAGTGGTGAGCAATGAAACCAAGATAGGGCCATCACACAATGCGGCCATCAAATATTAGACTCCTTTACTAGGGTTGCTTGAGGTCATCAAAAGGGACCCTCTGGGGTTTACCTAACCCAAAGAGAGTGAGGGAATAAATGAGAGGGAAGAAGGGAGAGAGAAATAGAGAGAAAAAGGGAGAGCAACCAAACAAGGGAGGCTTTCATGTTTGACCAAGGTGGAGGAAGATAATGGTCTAGTTATGGCAGTGACTGATAGTCAGAGGCCCAATTGGACAAGGAGGCAAGAGCTATTAGGAGTACTGCTAATAGTAGCCAACGAGACAAAGGAAGGCTCAGCTTAAAAAAATATGGTATAAGACTCAGGCATCTATTATGGCTCAACTTGCTCGTCGCCGATCATAATTTTATTGTGTAGTAATAGAGAGATCCAAGAAGGCTCGGCCAGTGGTTCGGCCAAATGATAAAATGATCAGAGGAAGTAGGGGTTTGATTTCAAAAATAAGGGATGGCTTACTATTTGAAATCTAGCAATCCCATGATGAGATTGTGGCTGGTGATGGCTGTCTGACAAGGAGTGGGGTCAGGAAAGATGATGGCATGGTATCTCGGTTCCAACAAGTCATTGAGATGATAGCAAATCAAGAGAAATAGATGAAATAAGGATAGTAGCATGTGGAAGAGAGAGGGATGAGGCTACCAGCTATATATTTGATGGTGATGTCTTGTCAAGGGGGGAGTGGAGATCCTTAATTAGACATGGAGGCTAGGGTTAACTCCTAACCTCTGACGACCTCTAGAAGTAGAAGTCCAAGGAGGAGATAGAGTCTGCCCCCTTCTCTATATTGAATAAGGACTTTGCCTAATTGGACTAGGAAGCAAGCCTTCGAGTATCCCTTGCATACTATACTGGCCAAAAGAACTAGGCTACTTCCTAAACCTTTCATACTTGTCATTGTATCATAACTGTAGTTAGAGTAGGCCGGTCTATAGTTTAGGTCTTGTATAGGTCATATTGGGATTAACTCTATGCTCAAATGGAGCGAACTTGTATTTATAATAAGCTAGATCTAAATTAGAGTTGATATGGGCTGGGTTTCGGTAAAGAAAATGTCAACTTTTGAATTGGCACAATCTGAAGTCCGACTGAAAATGAATATAGTTTAAGCCTGAGGTCCAGCCTATGATAAGCTCTAATCCAAATCAGATCTTAGTTTAATATATTTGTGACTATAGTATGTCTCAACTCAAAAGACTGCAATATTTCCAAATATTATGTATTGGATGGAAACCATCTTTGGACAAGGAGTGGGTTTTGTAACTCATAGAAGTGACTTCTAATCGGAGGGTAGAATTGCCGTGGCTGGGCAACGGCCTAAGCCAAATGGTTCTATGGTAGAAGACAAAGTGCTAGGCTGGGTTCACATGCCGGTGAACCTCTCTTAAAGGCAGTGAATAGCCCAACACACATTGTACCGGCCATGCTCAGCAATCAACCATTAACCAAAGTCACAAGTGGAGTTTCTACTCCATTGATGCATCTTCAACTAACTCCAAATGCAACTTGATCGTACAATATTACCTCTCTTAAAGGCAATAAATAGCCCAACACACATTGTACTGGCCATGTCTAGCAATCAACCGTTACCCTCCTGAAGGCAATAAATAGCCCATCACACATTGTACTGGCCATGCCCAGCAATCAACCATTAACCAAAATCACAAGTGGAGTTTCTACTCCATTGATGCATCTTCAACTAACTCCAAATGCAACTTGATCGTATAACGTTAGCAGCATGTTTAGCTCCATCTTGACCTTAGTATATTGACAAAGCATTCCTCCCTAATTCTAGATATCCATATTGCATCCAAACTGGAATTTAGTTATAAAATTGAATCATTTTGCTAAATTAGATCATCGTGCAGTTTTTGGACACCCTTGTGCAAAGATCATTTACATCTACTCGGTTGTGTCACATAAAAGAGTACAAGATGGGTCTCAACCACATCGATTGCAATCCATCTCTTCAAGGCATATATATGCCACATGCAAGCCTAGCTTGTTGCTTTTGTATGCACGTTGGAGGATTCACTAATTATGACTATTATTTTTTAATTAGTCAACCATACATACCATGCGTGGCTGAAATTATTACCTGCTCAACTCATTTACAAATATTGCATTTCACTCTAACTAATCTAAAATTAAGGAATACAACAAAAGTTTAACAAAGAGATGATGAGGGAGTCCACTGCGCCATCCTCCACTAGCCGACCCACCTGCATGCGCGTTGAAACCAAATCCTTCTTTCTACCCTCCCTTTACTTCTTTTACCCCACCCAACAAACCCTTAGGAAGCACGCAATGATGCTCTAGTCTCACCTTTCTTTAAACAATAAAGAGAAAAAAGGCAACACCACCACTTCTCTGTACATTCCTTATTTGACGCATACGCGTTTCCAAAAACTTCTAACAAGCTTTGCCAATGCCAAACGCTTCTCCCACCTTCCCTTCCTTTTATTAGGGCATTTGGCTTCTCCCAGTTTCGTTCATTCCAACACCACAGCTTACTTCCGTTTGCTCTCCTTCTCCTTCTCCTCCTCCTCCTCCTCCTCCCTTTCCAAGACAAACATGGGCAATTGTATTGCTCTCTCCAAACCCAATAGAGAAATCTTATGGGATGACTATTTGGAAGATCGTAGAACCCTAAGGATCGTGAAGACTGATGGCAAGGTGCTAGAATATTATGGAGAGTCTATCCTTGTAAGGGACCTTCTACTAGATTTTCATGGTTATGGAGTCGGTGTCTCACAGCAAGCATCACAACATCTACCACCAGAACATGAACTAAGGACTGGAAGTGTGTACTACCTTCTTCCTTTGGGTGCAACTAGTCTCACCTCTAAAGATGAAGGTCCTTTGTCCGAGGACACAAACGTTCTGGGTAGCAGCTGTAAGAGAATTAAGGTGGTCATAAAAAGGCAAGAGCTTCAGGAGCTGCTTTCCAAGACGATTTCGGTGGAGGAAGCACTGTCGAGAATTTTAAAAATGGAGGATCACAGCTTTCATAATAGTCCAAGGAGCTGGAAGCCGCAGCTAGAGACCATACTCGAGGGTAGCGAATATAGCTAGAGGTTATTAGATTGGATCATTAACTTACCACCAGCATAGAAAAAAAGTCAATTAGGAGAGAGTTTACAAATTAACATGATGCATGTATTCAGTATGTTGAAAGCAAATTAAGTCCATGGCCTTGTTTTACATTGCTGAAGCTTGCATGAATAATATTCTAATTTCAAGAGGCTTATTGTTCACCAACCAATCCTTAGTGTTGTGAAATTTTTGAGAAATTGAAAAATTCTCATGGCCGGCTCCGGTGACAAAGAAGAAATAAAATGAAAAATGTACTAAAAGTTATGATCAACTCAAGGCTAATAATTACTTTTTTTTTTTTGTGTTTTTGTTTGAGAAGATGATGAGACGCCCATCAAATTATTGCATGGTGAAATTTTTTCAGGAATCGAAAGTTTAAGGACCGAAATTAATGGCCAAAAGAGAAAAAAGGAACCATCTTGTTGCTTGTAGATCAAGTGGCATGCAAAGGATTTGCATTTGCAAATAAAAATGATGTCATTCATTTGCGGTTACACAAATCATTTCCGATTTGGTGACTTGTAACTTACAACACCACTATGAGTCTATGACCGTGTAAGCATATTATTAATTATAATAATAATTTAATGTTATGTGTTATAATGCATTCTATTATCTAAAATATTACGATATATATCATAATTAATAAAATGCCAACTTTGTAGGAAAAATTCACTTCATGTTCAATTTCGTAGGCCTGGATCGGTTGGTATTGCGAGTGAGGTGGAATTGCTTTTCGCTGGACACTGCCGCATTAAAGCAGTGTTAATATTTATTTATTTATTTATTTGTCTTTTAGTTACCAAGTAGTGTTAATACCTTTTAATAACCATATGATGCACTCTTTTTGAAGCTGTCAACGCAAATGCATGTTAGATGCACAGGCTTGACATAATGCTAACATTTACGTGGTTTATGAATAATTTGTGCTTCTGATGAGCACATCCTACAAACATTGTGGTTAGGGTAATTGCATACCTTTTGACATATCTGGCATGAATCTTACCCTTTTCAGTAGATCACCACATAAAGACTTCCGGATTAGAAGTCATGCACAACTCTACAGTCATCTTTTGGTAGCAGGGCTTAATTCTAACTAGTCAATTAATGAAAAGTTTTTAAGTTAAATAGAACATGACTTTGAGAAAAAACTAAGTTGCCCTATAGGTATATTGCATGAGGTTTTGGACAGTGATATGGACATATACGTGCAAACATTGCATGAAAGTGTGCATTAAGCACGCAATTTGGAAAGAACCTATGGATATAATTAGTTTGCCCCGGAAATGAAATGGTTCCATTACTAGGATAGGATATGGACACTACATATTGTGAGATAGAACTTTGACGACATCGTTTTGAGTTAACATCACATATTGTGAGATAGATCTTTTAACGTCCGGCCTGGATGTCTGCTTTCTTGCCGGTCCTTATGTCTTCCTCTGCTTCCTCTAGTGCATGCATGAGGAAGACTATCCAGTTAGATATTGATGGAAAAAACCCTTCTATCAATGATCTATACCATAGGAATTAATCTATTATGCCCCCGATCCGAGATTGCGAGGCAGAGATCATGGCAACTATCGCATACTTATGAAATTTTTTTCCACAAGCATACAAGATATCTCATCACGATATCATAAAGCAACAACAGAACAAAACTCAAATAATTAATATTTAACTTTAATTAAATAAGTAAATCAAATGTTTTACAAAATAATATTCTATAGTCTTGCATCGACTTCAAATAAATCTTAATCTAAAATAAAGATATCAAATTCTGTTTCTAATTTACTCCTCCATATTGAATCTCCCAATTAAGTTAATCTTCTGAATATATAAAAATAATAAAATATACAGTAATGAGCTAGACAGTCTAGTAAAAATATACATTTTAGCTAAATAAATCGAGCAATAATAATATACTGAAAATAAGGATACAGAGTATGTTAATTCAAAATTTGATTCAAATATATATTACCAATCAAATAATATCCATGCAATTTTACTCTTTTAAATTCATTTTATTCATTGATCAACTTCTTTCAGAATATTATATTCATCTCGATAGTCATGAACTAAATCAAATACCACTGCATAATCCCTAATGATCAAATAGTAAGGTACTAGTGCACAACCTCTATTGGCTGGATCTCAAAAATATTAGTGCAAAATTCTCATTGACAAGGTATCGAAGTACAGTGTACAACCCCTATTAGCAGGGATCAAAGTACTAGCACATAACCCTATGGGTAGGGTATCAAAATATCAGTGTACAATCTCCACTGATATAGTATTAAAATACCAGCATACAATCTCTACTGATAGGATATCAAAGTATCAGTGCACAATCTTGACTGACAAGATTTGATATTTAGTCAGGTTGAGAGTCAAAATCCATTTCAAGTTGAAATTATTTTTTTATTTTTAATTTAAAAGTTATAAGCCAGACGAAATCAATTGATATAATCCATAGCAAATTTAATACGATCAATTATAAATCATTTAATATATCAAGAAAGAATATATTTGATAATCCAAAATATCATGCATCAAATTCATAAATTATAAATAATACAATATAAAAAATATTTTATAATTTACTGATAAATTTAAAAAAAGTGAAACATTACTTATTTCATATATACTCTAACAAATCCATATAATTCTAGAATTTTTTTCAAAATTTTCAATTTATAGATTATATTGCAGTATATATCCTACTGCTTGATGTCTTCTTGTTTGAGATAACTACAACCTTATACATAATTAAATATAATAATTAAAAAAAATAGATAATTAAGAAAGCTATGATTGACTGATAATCACATTCAACGATCCAATTATCTAACTTTATTCGATCAAGATTAGATTATACTATAAGAATTTAGACTTTTATTTATGAACTTTTAATGGTGAAATATAAGTCTAGTCACCAAAACCTCATATTTAGTGACAATAATAAGAAATTATTATAACAAATTATTTTGACTAATATCTTTAATAATGAAATGAGATTTGGTCATAAAATATATATCTTTAGTGATTATTTTTAAATTTATCATAAATAATTCATCATTAAATAATTTTTTTATGATGAAAAATAATTTTAGCACCAAAATTAATTTTGATCAACTCATTAGTGACAATTTTATAATTCATCACTAAACTTATTTTTTTAATGATGATATTTTAAAATAGTCACTATAGATATATATTTTAGTGATAAAACTTATAAAGTAGTTATTAAAAGTCTATATTTTAGTGATGATATATTATGTTGTCATAATTTTGGTATCAACATTGATGTTGGTTAAATCACTAGAGATAATTTTATAATTCATCACTAAAATTTATATATTTAATGATAATATTTAAAATGGTCCCTATATATATATGTATCTAGTAATGACAAACTGATAAAATGATCATTAAAATAAATATTAGTCAATATATTAATGATGATTTTATGATTCATCACCAAAGCATATATCTTTTATAATGATATTTTAAAATAGTTACTGTAGGCATATAATATTAATGACAAAGCTGTGGAGTATTCATTAAGAATCTATATCTTTAGTACCAATCATTATGTTATTACTAAAATCTTATATATTATAATGAAATAATGATATCATCAACAAAAATGTTAATTATAATAATATTTGAATAATATATATATTAATTACTAAATAAGATGTAGATTTTGACTTTATACTTAATATACTATTAAAATAAAGTCAATTGCCATGAGAATTGGAACAAGATTAGAGAATAATAAGACATATATAATATCACATAATTTTGATTGAAAATTGGATAGATTTTTTAAATATATTAAACTATTGAAATTCATATGCTCTATTGAGATTCAATTTAATAAAGTTGATTACATATTTATATTTGGCTGAAATTTTTTGATGGATCAAATATTTATTTTTCATTTGATTTGATCAGATTTATCTAATGAATAAATTATATGACTTAAGATAATTTAACAATTAAGAAAAATAATTTTACTAGGAAATGCACTATCAATATTGGGAGCAACATATGAAAATCAAATAATAGTTGAAGATATAATTATTAGAAACTTTCATGAAGATCGTTTTAACTAATGACTTAGATCATCAATCTAACTTAAATAAATATATAGTACAAAGTATTAAAAATATTTTATATTAAATATTATTATTTATTAATTACAGCATAAATAAAAGGAGTCATAAATTATCTACTTTTAAAGGGCTCTAAGGAAAAAAATATTAAATTGTTATAAACATTAATTAGTAAAAAATAAAATATGTCATAATATATTTGAAATGAAAATATTTTGTGATATGAAATTTTAAATAAGTATAATAAACCATGATTTTATACTAGAAGTTAATATTGTAGTAGTGGTTAGGTAACAGGCAATATCCAATGATCTTAGG
>KE504781.1:410865-421438 GCA_000441515.1 Elaeis oleifera | reverse complement strand
GTTGCAAGAAGAGTCGATCCGGACTCCTACGGGAGGCAGACATCGCCCGAACTCCCTCAAGGAGCGGATAAATCCGAGCTCCCGCCAAGAGCGGATGGCACCAAACCCTTGGCCGAGGCGGCCTACTCCGAGCTCCAACTACGAGTGGTCTACCTCGAATAGACTCCCTCCGAACCTCTTACCATGGACAATACCTCCCGAACTCATATCACAGGAAGATTCCTGCCGAGCTTCTCTGCGCCAACCACCTCTGGCGTCCCCCGCGTCCCTCCAGTCGCCGACCTCCAACAGTGCCAACCGACCTCCAACAACGTCAACTGACCTCCAACATGAACAGATTTTGACACCTCCCGAGTCCAGCCATCGGACGACCTTCCGTCGGACCCTCATGCAACCGGGCCTCCCCAGTAGACGGCCTTCAACAAACCCCCGCGCCAGACCAATTCCGGCCGAGCTTCATCAGTAGGAATCCCCCAGTACAGCTTCCCCAGCGAAACGGCTTCGACCTACGCGGCACCAACGTCTGGGATACCCGTCAGCAGCGGGTACATCAATAACTTCGGAAACATTCGGACTTCCTTCAGACCGGAGATCACGTCTCTCCATCGGACATCTCTACCGAACTTCGCCTGACAAACTCAGGCTCACTGACAGGCCACCGTAACGGCCACAACGTCGCGCCATTTTCTGCGGCGAACCCACGCGGCTCCATCATGCTCTGGCAAGTCACGACGACGGACATCATTCCACTCTCCATAACAGGCCCACGCGGCAAGCCACGACGATGTCCACGTCCCTACTCCACTACCCTCCGTAATAAACTCCTGAACGGCCCACCACCAGGCGGTTACAGGCGTCGCCATCAAGTCTGTCACGCCCTCTGCCTATAAATAGGCACCCAGATATGTTATTCTCTAAGCTCTAGTCTCCTTCTAAAAACTCTGCTAAAATCTCCGTTCGAGTACTCCATTCTTGTTGAGGCAGAGAACTGACTTGAGCGTCGGAGGATCTTGCCGGAGCAACCCCACCTCCGGTTTAGACTTCTTTGCAGGTCCCGGCAGCGACCGCAGCACCCTCGACTCCAGCATCTCCGACGCCGGCGGATTTTGCAGCAACAATAATCATCATTAGTATTTATCTTTAATGATCATTTATATTTCATTATTAAATATAGTAGCTTTTTCTAATGACTTTATATTTTGGTCACTAAAATTTTTAGCCATGGTATCTTTAGTGATTACCTAGTGATGAAATATTTATGGTTATTAAAATATTTATTGATGAATGTATAAAAATTTATGACCAAATTTTTCATCGATAAAAACTAATTTTTTTAATGCTAGGATATAGATGGTTCAATAAATATCGGAGGTGATCAAATCCATAGTACCTGACAAGAGTCAAGGTGGAGATCAGTATGGCGCTAGACTATCAGAGATCAATTTGATTAAATAATTTTATTTAATCTAGATCAGATTAAGATACAATTAACTTTATAGAGATTAAAGATGATCAAATATAGTGATATCTAATAAGGATCAAGCAGTAGCAACTGATATCCCAAATAGTCTGATCAAAGTAATTTAAATAAATTATAATTGAATTAGTATACAGATAATCTAATAGAAATCATGATGATTAAATCTAGTGGTACCAAGTCTAGCCAAGATATATACCGGCATGCTATCCAGTGACTATGGATCAGGACCTCTTTATCAAGATTAATCAAACTCATCGAAAGAAAGTCTTTTACTAGATCAATCTTAGAAAGATAAACTTCATAGACAGAGAAACAATGTTAGAGAGAGAAGCTTGTAGATAGAGAAGTAAAATTTCTAAAGAGAAAATAGAGAGAGAAGGTGGGAAGAGAGAGAAAGGTTAGACAAAAAGGGTAGAGAGCGAAACTCTTTTTTTTTCTTTTTTTTCTTTTCTATTTCTTTTCTTTACTTTTGTCTTCCTTCTTTGCTTCTTAGTGGAATAAGGGACTTTTGTCCCAATGTTCTTGGAACTGAAGGCCTCCTATAGGCCATGGTTGGGGATCGGCATTGGTTGGGGCCATGGTGGCATAGCTAGGCCTTCTACAGTCGGTAGATGGCAATGATAGTATCAAAAAAATCAAAAAATATATATAAAAAATAAGAAAATAAAAATTAGAACATGGCATCCTTTAATCAACCTAAATCTGGCGATAACTGAACGGAATAAGAGCTATAGTGGTTGAGGAAAATGGGGAAAGGGATCTTGGCCTCATATCTCATCTTCTGGTGATGAGTGAGCCCCGATTTTGATGAGCATGAAGATGAAATTCTAGGAAGAAGAAGAGAAGAAGAAAGCTCCAGTGATCTTTGACGAGCTTTAGATTTTTCAGCTTGAAATGATAAGGGAGCTTGGGATCCCTAAATAGAGGGGAGGGTCCATAGAATTGGCTTCCTTCCTAGTGAATTGGATGGAAGAAACTCCCATTGAAAGTTTTCTTCGTCATATTCTTTTTGTTTCTTTTCTTCCATCGCTTTAAGATTCTTATGGCCTATTAAGTTGGGCTGTGGGCTGGGTATCACAGAACCAGTTCAATCTCTATGATTTATTGATAAAATGATTCTTTTGATGGACTTAGATGAAATATATATCCATATTGGATTATAGAAGGAGGCTCAGCCTATCAAATTGGTCATGGAATTCGAACTAGTTATCATGACATGGCCATAGATATATATATAGAGGTGCAGTTCATTCAATATCTAACTTGATGGTCCTTTGAACGGTAGTAAAGTCAGAAGTTTGTAGAATTTGGACCACCCATTAGACATTGATATTGTGAAAAAATAGTAAATTTAGCTTGGAAAAGACATCGACAATATGAAAAAATAGTAAATCACCCAAAAATACTCAAAAATCTGCCAAGGCACCTAGAAAATGACTGAGAATATCATTAAGATCGGAACATTTTGGCTTTAATAAACACTCCCACCATGAGGCAAGAGTTTTTAACATTTGGATCTAGGAGAGAACATCCAAATTACCTAATTAATCTTCAACCTTTAAGTATTTGTTCCATGGCTCCTTCAAAGAACCAAGCAAAGCATGCCACTTGATGTCATTTCTACCCTTCTTTAAATTCAAATGGTGGAATTCTGGTCATTGATCTATCTCCAACCTCTATAAATAGCCTACCATAGAGAATTGGATCCTTTTCTTTTTGATCCCTTCTTGAAGGCTTTTTCTAGTTCCATCCACCTCCAGGACCTTCTCTTATTAGTTCATCTTAGACTTTGCTTAGCTCTAGGTTCTCTACCACTCTTCTTATCCTCTATTTGATTTAGATCTAGATCTATTAAAGTTAAGGAGCATCATGTTCTTCTAAGATCCATAACGATCAAATGCTAGGAGGAGCTCAAGTTAGTGGAGAGATCCTTTTGGGTCTCCTTCCAAGGAGGATCATGCTTGATTGTACTAAAACACCATGTGGAGAAGAATTTCCTCCTCTTCTCTATTTACTTGTTTGATTCCTTGTAATCCAAATTCTAACATGTAATTTCTATTTGATCCAATACAATTTGCACCTTGAGGATAATAAAGCCTGTCTCTTCTATTTCTTTCTTTTTTATTTATTTTTTGCTATTCTGTTAGTTTATAATTTCTTATGAACCGAGTTATAAAAGGGGAGGATATAAGACCTGATTTACTTTCTAGTGGTTTCATAGCATCAAATTATGCTAGATCAGTAGATCTGATCCATCCAATAAGTGTATGACACAGATGCCTTAGCCCTACCTACCTAAATGAGTATGAACTTAGATCCTCATATATAGGGTTAGAAGAGATATTTTGTTCATCAGCCTTCCCTATTAGTATTCTTAAGGCTCACTTAAGACACGTGTTCATTTGATCGACCTCATCCCTTATTACTTTGATTTTTAGTTTTCTCCTTAAAGAGTTGGTGGTGACTTCAAACCTCTTTGATCATGTTATGACTCTTCTCAAGGGTGTCCATAGTGATCCCACCAATTATGATTGTTTAACTAAATTAATCAAAATATAATACTATTTTTCTCATGTCGTTACTCATTGTAAACATCTTCACATATCCCTTAGATTTCCTATGCCTAAATGATTAGAAAGCCTTGGAATATCTCATCCTAGCCTAAGTTAACCTTTACTCTTCACCAATTTCACTTCACCATCCCTTCATTCCAGATCCTAGTAAGCTCATTTGATGATTAGACGAGGCAAAATAAATTAAATGATTGGAAGATAATTTTAGAATCCCATAAAAAAATGGCACATTATCACATTACTATGGTCAAACCCATCCTTAGATGAGAAAGGTGCAAGGTCATCATTATTTTGATAGCTAATTGTAAAAAAAGGAATGTCAATCAATGAAATAGATCCAAATATAATATGCAAGAATTTTTGGGTATCCTTTATTTAAGACTATAAGTGACCCTAAATAAAGTTTTATAGAATGGGGATCCATAAAGCCGAACCTAAATAACTGGGATATGCTATGTGATTATGATACATCCATAAAAGTGTACTAAATCCCTATAGATGAGCATCTATTCAAATATAATTCAAATAAAATATACTAAATTGGTATATGTGGGTTGTAATTATATATAAATATGTTTAATTATTATATATGTGTTTGTGCAAACACATTGGTCTAGGCAAGACTGACCAAAACTGATTTGAAATAGATTATTGTCTGTATATATAATCTATCTGACCCAATAGACATCAAAGCATGACAATGCCCAAAATATTTTTCTACCAGATCAAGGTTATATTGAAGAGTCATTATAGAATATATTTGTTGTAAGGTGTACAAATAAAACCAATGTTGGAAAAGACATCAAATAATTCTTTGCTTGAGAAGTTGTAGTAATGTGAAATACATTAATGTAGTTGAAGAAGTGAAGAGTGAAGATGTATGGAATCCAATCCACGTAGTTTGAATTAGAAAATAGAGGATATTCTTTCTTGTTTAGATATATACATCTCCATGTTTATGCATTACCTTAATTATTTAATTATTCTACTCTATTATTTTATGTGATTAGCTTTTTAGTAGTTTGCTTCAAAATAATTATCATGTGAATCTACATTTGCATTGTAAGGTCACAACTCTCTCTCTCTCTCTGTTCTTTCTCCCTATGCATGCTTGCATGTGCACGCACGTGTGTACTTGTTGTACATGTGAATTGAATATCCTAATAGATTTGATTAAAATAAGCTTATAGATGACAAGGTTCCCATCAAAGAAGATATTGGGGGAAATTTTTAGGAACAATGCCCTAATTATATTTAATGATATGTTAATATTTGATTAGAGATTAATCTAAAATTTCTACAATAAGTCATATATATTTCTTAACACAGATTATTCACAAGGTTTCTTGATTTTATCAATTTTAATATTTATCACTATATACAATAGAATGAACATTCACCATCCATACAAAGACAAGAAAAATACATGAGTTGTTTGCTGATTGAGATGGATGGAAAAAGATGATTGATGATATATTTAACCATACTCACACCAGCTTAAAACTATATATATATGTGTCAATATCCATGCATGTAAAACTTTCTATTTGTGAAATGCCCCTACTTTGCCATACAAATATCCTCCTCCCATAATCTACCCATTAAATTTTCAAAACTTTTCATCCTCAAAGCCTCCTTGTACGCATACGGTTAGATTACAAATAGGTTTCTCGAAGATCCTATAATTCATCAAAAAGCAATTAAATGAAAACACTTATGAGGCCATGTCATACTTTTACTAGCTAGAGCACCAAACTATAAGATCCATAGCCACCGCATTATCCTCTCTCTCACATTGATTAATGAAAGAAACAAATCTCAATAAAAAGCAATCTTGACATCAACCTAAATCTTCATCTCATTAATCTGATTATATGCCCCATCATAACCAAGGGCACAATCATGAGATTTCCTATGAGATTCTTCACCATCGCTTCACAATCATGAGAAGCCCAATCCAATAAAGCATTCCTCTATAGCCGGCCCACCATCTTAAGGGTCTTCAGGTGGTGGAAGCCTAATAGTCTCTACAACTATCTAATATCATTGGAGATTCCTATATCCTTTATCTTATAATAGTAGAATCTTTTTTAAAAAATTATTAAAAAAAATCATCTACCAAGGAAGTAAAACCTCAACATGAGTTCTCACTTCAGTCACCTTTTGTGGGACTAACTAGAAACATAGAGTGTCATATTTCTCTTCCAATCCAGGAGCTGGGTCATTGCTTGGTGCTGCAATAATTTCACATGGTTCTTTTTTCTTACTACGATATTGTTTCATCTTTTTTAGATAGTAATCTGATCTATATTTTTTTGTGCTTTTCCAAAAATGCTAGGGACTATACTTGGTCTTTGATCCCTTCCTCTATCTTTCAAGTAGTTGCAGTCCTTCCTAGCTGGATCTAGAAGAAATTCTAGCATTGTCAGACCTCCCATTGGGATGTCATATTCAGTATAGGCCATGTCAACATCCATATAATGACTATGAAGAAAGCTATGATATATGGCTAAACTTCATGGTGGATGGATTTATTAATTTAGATAAAGAAAGAATTGGGATTTAATTTGATATCCCTTGATAAAAGTAGGTGTTGATAATGTAATAACTATTACTAAAAATTAAGACACATCAACATAAGAATACTTTGTTTGTTCACAAGTTACCAGAGCATATTTATACCAACTGAAGAGAAAATCTATGAATGATGTCAAAGTCAACATTCAATTCAAAAATTACAAGGGCTAGCTCCAAATTAGCACCAAATAAGAGAAAGAAAAGATAAGCATGCGTCCTATTAGCTATTTAACTCTTATAAATGAATTCTGATATACTATAAAGAAATAGAATTGTATCGTAGAAAAAGTTACTTATTTGTTCATGATTAGCATCACATGCATTTGCATGTGTAATTTAACTAGCTAGTGATAAGTGTCGCAATCACTTCCCCCAAGTCATTCGTTAGCATTGTAGAATTTGAATAATTTGATTAGTGCCCATAAATGAGCCCAGCTAAGTCTACTGTATTAGATATAACCTTGTTGGTTAGTGGACCAAAAGGGCTAAATAATCAAATCACACCTAGATGAATGGACTAAAGGCTAAAGATTGGTTCACACCAATTTCCCAACTTGAGACCTCCACCAAAGACAATTTGCATTCAAGAATTGGCCTAGGCCAAGGCTCTATCCACAACTCCATTTGTGTATTAGTCTCTAAAAGTCAGGCTGCAGTCATGCATAAAGGTAGGAAGTGAACTTCTCCATGCAAAGCCCAATATCAATTTCGGGCCTTCGATGAACTGTAGCTTTGGGTTGCAGCGATGATTGACAATGATATTGTTAGGCCTGGCCTGAGTTCTTCTCCAAGTCCATTCCAATCCGCATTCTACCTATTGTTGGAAGAGAGCAGCGAAAAATGGAAAGATTTGGATTGAGGAGGCCCCCAGAGTACGAGGGATAATGTCTAAAGGGCTAATGAGAATTGGCGGCAGTGAGAAAATTGGAGTAAGGCAGATGAGAATGGAAAGAAGTAGGATGGGAAGACTTCTGAGAAATAGTGATGAGATGTTTGAGGTTATGATCTTAAGCTCTTAAATATTTATACGTAGCTTTAAGATAGGATGGCCTAGAGCCAGAAGCTTCCATCATTATATAGTCTGCAAAGGATCAGATATATGCAGTTCTACCCTCGAAGAAGTTGTTTCCATACCTTGAATCCGTAACCTCCAAATTACAATGGAGCAATCTCGGTGCCAAAGCCCACCCTCACTTCTATCCATCTTTGTAGATCATAAATTATACTCTTTTGGTAAGGTTCCGGCCAGGGAATCTAGCGCTAGCCCTAGGTTTAGGCCTTGGTTCAGTTAGACCTTAGACTAATTGATTTGGCCCATTGGACTCTTTTGCTTGATCCAAGTTAGGGTGTAGGCTCTGCCAAACTACTGCAAAGTTCACTGAAGGCCTATTGCGTGCCTTACCAAAAAAACAAAGATCTATTGTGTCAGCCCTATATGATGTGGGACTCACACAACAACCTGGTCCGATTGTAGCATGCAGTGAATATTAACTAATGAGCGAGTGGAACTGAGCACTTCATAGATATTTTCGAGAAAAAGCATTTCACTTATATTAATGGACTAGTTTGAGTCCGCACGTTGTGTGCGGATTCTAAATCACATCATTGATTATTTTTAAATTAATTATTTTTAATTAATAAATCAGTATGATAAATAATGTCCATCTAAATTTTTGATATCAATCTATATTTTTGATTACATACATGAATAAATTTTAATTACAAAAATATAATAATATCATACTTTAATCACATCATTTAATTTGCATATGTAGACTTCAATTCAGTCATTTAATACTATAATATTTTTAATTAATTTAATAATATTTATAAATTTTTTTGATCCATATGGTATTCATGGATAATAAGTTGATACTTACTTAAATAGTTTAACTTATTAATATATTTTTCTCAATTTTTTTTCATATATATATATATATATATTAGATTAGTTATTAAAGAAGCTTAGGTATGTAAAGATAATGGTATTTTGTACGAGTAAATATTTACTCTTCTTGTACACTACCTAAGTTTATCAATGAATTTATTCGGTGATGATATAATTTAAGTATTTTATTTATTAGTAAGTTCAGTCCATGTGATCCTCACCACCCACAGCAATCGCTGTGTGGGGCTGCTCGGTGAAGGGGATTCCAGATTCTCTTCTCTTATTTTCTATATTCTTTGCTTAAATAGTTGCATAGAAAATGGGTCCCACATGTACCACCAAAGCCCATTGTCAAAGGAAGCACTTGTATTGCATCGCTTTTGTCGTTTAATCAATGGTCTACCCATTTGTTCCTTTTAATCAACTCAATCATAACACCTTTCTCTTTATGTTTTTAATTTTTCCCATTTATTGTTTAAGAACTTAACGTTTGCGTCATTGTCTCGTTGTCATTATAATTTATATTCAATGATTAAAGAAATTATACCGCCCCTATACACAGTAATTTCATTTTTCACAGCTTTGGCAGAAGCTCAAGAATTTATAAAATGATCATCCAAATCAAAAGCCATGGATAAAAGTTTTAGTCAACGAGGACTGAATACAAAATGATAGCATATCAAGGGATTGGATTCTAAGTTTTACCCCAGCTTCAACTAAGCTACATGGTGTAGTAGTTCGGAGAGGAGTTTACATATCACATCAATACAAACCAAGAGAAAATTATAAGAATTTGGATCCCTCAATTTCACATAGGAACCTAGCCATTGTACGCCTTGTGGTGGTGTAGGGTAGCTAGTGACCCATTAGTTGATCCAATAGTTGACACCGTGCAAGAAAATCAATAATTCTTGTGCATGAAAGATACAACCCAAACCTAGGAGATGGCCCAGATGATGAAGAGGCAGTGATGCTCGATCTAATCTTCCAAAAGGCACTAAATTTTGTGCAGGATTGGTGAACAGCTTTCTTCTCCAAAAGCTGTTCGAGACGCCCTTCACTGTGTCACCATCCAAGTTGGAAGCACACATCTACAGCGATGGGTTCCTATTTGGGCACCTTTACAACTCTAAGTTGTAATTGGTGTGACACCAACATATATATTATACATGAACAGCATCTAGTACCACTGGTTGCCATGTCATATCTATGAGATGCCTCATCTTTCAAGTTGACAGAGATCGAACGCCCTGTTGCGTACGAGCTTAACCAAACTTTTGCCTTTCCCTCATGCAAACCTCATTTTCTTGCGTTTCATGTGTCGCTTTTTCACATTGCGAGCTGTGCTGTTTGGAATATTTATGCATCAATGATTCACAGCCACTTTTTGACCCTTGATACCCGTTAGGTGATGAGTGAGCAAAAAGTAAAAAAGTGAGGCTTATGCCCAACATAAATACACAAAATTTCATTAAAGTATATTCCAAGTTTTTGGACTTTCATTGCTTATGTGACCAAGCCATTGCTACACATCGACGGTGTCTAAGCCTGACTGGTACAGCTTGTCTGTAGCTTGGTGAAGGGAGAAGAGCAGCATAACACGAGTTAGGTATCTCTCCTTCGTCTCGTACGATAAAATCAAAAAAAAAAAAAAAGAGAGAGAGAAGAAATCATTACATCAACTACTTGAATTGGTGTACGATAATTGCTATTATGCCTTCGTTGAAATGAGTCTAGCGAGCAGTGTCTTCTTAGCGGATCACTTATGTGCTCTTCCAGATAAATAAGGATAATGCAAGCACTAATATTTGTCCATCAGTGACGATCAGTCTACATGTGTGCCGTATTTTCTTTAAATTGGATGATAGCGATTTCACATCATGATCCGAGTTATTAAATAAGATCTATTAAATTATTTACATACTAAAAATCGTATGGTTATATAAGTATACACACACACATACCATATATATACCTAAATGCATACACACACACACAAAATATATATATATACATACATACATACATACAAAATACATACATACATATATATAT
>KE504781.1:375774-389982 GCA_000441515.1 Elaeis oleifera | reverse complement strand
ATATATATATATAGTCAATACATAATGTACTCATATTGAAAATCATATAAGAATGATATCATCTCATGCAAAGCCAAATCCATCAAATAATCTAGTGATATAAAACTGACAACACAAATCCAATAGTACAATCCATAAATAATATATATAATAGCGATCATATACAGGGATTCTTATATCGGCTGACAACAAACTTGGCCACAATTGTTTGCTAGTTCATGCCTAGCATGTCCAATCAATTTATATACATCTAACTCATTCTCAATCAATCATAAGTGTAAGAAATAATAAATTATTATTATATTTTTATTTCAAAATTCTAATATCTGAATCACTTAATCCCAAATTTTTTGTCCCTTTTTAATTCATGACTCATTAATAAATAAAGACTTATGGATTTATCTTGATTTAGGGATTAGAGCATCAATCTTCTTACTCAACATCTTCTCATCTAGTTGATTGCTCATCCTTAAAATAAATCCTGATCATGAGAGGAGATTGTTATGAGAAGGAAGATGAGGCCGGTTGCTTAATGGCATCTAGTGGTTCTAACCAATCAAAATAGTATAACAAAATTCTTCAATTTAACAAATGGGTATCCAATCAAGGTTTAAATAAGGTGCCAGAGATTATCAGCGATGGATTCATCAATAGTCAATGAAGGTCAGGATGAGGGCTTATATGATGGATAGTCACCCATGACACAAATCTAGGATCTCTCACTGGGGTTATCCTAGGGTTTCTCAATCCTTCCACTATACCTACTAAATCATGTAGAGAGACAGGGAAAAGAGGAGAGAGAAGGAAGGAGAGAGAGAGAAAACAAAGATAAAATCATAAGATTTTCTCTCCAAAATAAGAGAAGGATTGAAATCCTTCAACTAGAGTGGAGGGGAACCGGCACCTGTGGCAACTACTACCCACCACAGGCTCAGCCATTGATAAGGGAATGGCGAGAGCAGAGGCAATGGTGATGGATGACAAGATGAAATAAAATAAAGAAATTGATAATTGATGCAGGGATCAACCTAAAATAGGAGATCGAAGTAATTCAACTCGCTTGTTAGTAGCGAGACTCTTTAGGATAGTCGCAAGGAGTCGTCCAGATCTCAGCTAGAGCTCTGAAAAGGATGCTGGCTTCAAATCGCCACTTAAGAAGCACAATAGGGGAGAAGAAAATTGAAATAAGAGAGCTTCAATATAAAAAAATTTGGTAACAATCTGGTTAGCAACAGTGACCTTAAGGCCGACGAAAATGAGGAAGAAAAAAATTAACTGAGAAAAGCCTAATACCTCAGCTTCGGTGAGGTCCCAATGCATGCCCAACAAACTTGATGCAATGAAATTAGGAGGAAGGAAAAGATAAAGCAGCGGTAATACTTAATGATGTGATGATGTAGAAGGGGAGAGAGGCTCTATTTGTGGACAAGCCTTATGGTTCCACCAAAAGATCGGTGGCCCTAGGGCTCAAAATCCCACTTGGAGTCAGAAAAGAGACAAGACTCCTATCGGGAGTCTATTTCTCATTTTGCATGTGTAGAACACATGAGTCGATGGATCAAGCAATTGGTCTAACTTGGGCCGGCTAAGGATGGGTTATTACATGAATAGTGTATTATGATTTAAATGTTTACGAATAGAATAGAATGATAATGTAGACTTTTGATTAATATGAGAGCCCACATGCGATATTCATAAATATAGATTTGATGGTTTAATCCTCATGTGATGTTGCATCGAATTGGTACTATCCTACCTCTACACTTAGATATGTACCTCCAGCATTTAGATGACTTGCAAAAGAAAAAATATAGATGCTCCGAATATTGAGAACTCAAGCAAACATAGAAATTTTTGTATCTTAATGTTAATAATATCGATCGCAACCTCCCATTTCTTAGGTTAACGTAGAATTTTAAAAAGTATTAGCAATACAAGATAACAAACATTCTTCTCTCTCTACCAAAAAATAAAAAGAGAGGAAAACTCATCTTTCAATTATAGCTTGACGTTATTGGAAATAAATAGAGCCCTTCCAAAGGAGAGATATTTAGAAGTTCTCTAGTTTGAATTTGTTGGGCTATATCACAATAATGGTTGTATAAATATTTATTTAGCTAAGTGATGTGCACATATTATTAATTGGTAACCTTAGAATACAAGTCGCACATGTGAATAGGTTCTTACATAATCAATCATGGGACTAGGAATATAATGTCCTCATTCATTTGCAAAATATGCATTATGGCTAAGGCAATCACTACAAGAAAGCGGATCTTTAGCGATGGCAATTAGCGATGGCAAGTTTGCCATCAGTAATAACGGTTTTACTGACCACAATGGTGACCAAAAGTGAAGCTGTCAAAAAAAATAGCGATGGAGAAATTGTATTAGCAATGGCATAATGCCGTCACTAATAAACAGTATTTACGATGGGTGCTATTAGTGACGGCTCTACCACTGCTAATAACTAGTAATTTGATTTTTTTTTATTTAAATGGCAAGCTTATTAGTGATGGAGAATTATTAGCGATGGCTTTTTGCCGTCACTAATAACTAGTATTAGCAATGGCATTATGCGTCGCTACTAACCTCTAAATTTCCCGCCATCGATTCACCCACCCCCGTTCGCCCCTCAATTTTGCTAAAATTATTTTTCCCCCACCTCCTTCTTGCTTGGCTCTACCACTAGCAACCGATCGAACCTTCTCCCCTTTGTTCCCCCATCGACCTCGATTTTCATCTCCCCATCGGCGACCGACTGACCCTCCCTCTCCCGATTCCCCCATGTCGTGCCACCACCTCACCCTTCACCGTCCCAGTCCCCGCACTGTTAGAGTCCCCGCACTGTCGAAGTCCACGTGCCGTCGCCCCCTTGCCGGATCCACCACCTCCCTTATCGGATCGATGCCCTCCTTGGCAGATTTGCTCTCCCCATGCCAATGATGCCCCCTTGTCGGATTCACCACCCCCCTTGCCGGATCCACCACCCCCTTGCCAGTGATGCCCTTGGGGATCCGCCATCCCCTTTGTTGGATCCGTCATCCCTATGCCAGATCGCCATCCCTGTATCGGATTGCCATCCCTACATCGCCATTCCTGCGCCCACAGATCTATTGTTTTGGTAAGTATTAGCGACGACGGCGGCAACGATGGCAGATCCATCACCAAAAGTTCTTTATTTAATATATTAATTAATTTTAATTAGATATTTATTAATTAAATAAGTAGGTATTTAATTTAATTAATTAATTAGGTATTTTATTTAACTATGATGAGGATTTTGGATGGCTGATTTTCAATTAATGATCCTTATTAGAACTAAAAGTGCAAGTGGGTCAGATCAGATTGGGTCATGAGTGACCCCAATCCGATCTGGTTTCTTGATCGGGTCTAAATATTAGATCCAAATTCAGTCCAATAGAAGATCGGATCGGATCGGATCCATGATCAAATTTCTTGACCCAACAAGTCATTCGGGTCGGATTAGGTCTCTGGATAACCCAGCTTCAATCCATGAAACATAGGTTTGGTTCGAGTTCAGATCCAAATTGGTTCAGAACCAATCCATTAAAGTATCTTCGATCAAAATTAATATTTATATAACATAAGAACAAATAGAGATGAGGTCGGGTCAAGTTGGATCGAATCATTTATTTAAGATTCAAATCATCCCAAAAGTCTATACGGATCAGATCGGATCTGGTCAAAATTTAGTAAATCCAGATCCGATCTAAAAAATAGAATGGATCCAATTTTAAAATCTGATCTGAATTCATGTGTCTTTTAAAATAGTTCAGATCGAATCTATGTGGGTCGGATCAGATTAGGTTGCAGGTCAACCTGACCTATTTGCAGCCTTAATTAGAATAGATATTGCATCTTCTGAGTCACTTTTTGATCTTGCTTTGCTCTGCTTTTATTCTGTTTTTCCTACTCAGTCGTCTATTTTAAAATTTGCATTACATAGAATCATAGACCTATCTTTTGATTAATGTACATATTGTATATGATGCGCTCTTGTTGCTAGAGCGATTAAAGATAAAAATTAACTCTGATTCAACTATTAGATAGAATAGTGTGAATTGGGTGTCAAATCCATGGGGATCAGAAGGTTAAGTTGGTTCAACAAAATAAAAATTAAGAGAAGTAGAAAAGCTTTTAGAAAAAAATTTTTTTTTGAAAGATATTGATGGTTGAAGAATAAAATTAATTAAGAATAAAATTGGAGTAAATATATGATAATGAAAGTTTCAGGATTTCGATTCTATCTTTAATTATAGTCTTGATATTTCTTTTGAAGTAATCATAATAACTAATTAAGATATTTTATGATCAGTTTCGAGCATAACTTATCTCACTCGAGTACGAATCATATCTTTTGATCACAATCAATCTTCCTATAGTATAAGTTATTCAAATTTGAATCATAAAAGATCTTAAAAAGAAGAAAAAAAAATATACGAGTAAATCCTTAAGATAGTTTATTTCGCTGGAGCACGGACCGTATCTTTCGATCACGATCCATCCCTACTAACACATAAGCTATTTAAAGATTAACTGCATAAACATGAAGCACCAAACTTAAAGCAAATATAATATTTATTGATCAAAGGAAGAGCTTACAAGTTTTTTAATTTTATCAAAGATAAATACAAAAAAATATTTAAGATAAAATATAAGATTAAATTTAAAGACTTATTCTATTCTCCTAAAGACTTTGCCTATAGCCACGCATGGGTTGCTCCCTCTTTTCCTCCTCTCGCTGCAACATTGGAGTAGAGTTTTATTCCCTCATCTCTCTAGGTAGAGGGTTGGGCTTTATTTATAGATGTTAGGAGGAAGAAGATTTATTTGGCTAGGCAATATGGAATTAATAGAAGAGGATAAATATTTATTTCTTTAAACTCTTCAGTCTCCCTATTTTACTGCATCCCAGGTCCTATACGCGAACTCCGTCTGCGTGAAGATCGCTCCTGCATCGCTATGCATTTGAACGACTTCTTGCTCGGACCAAGCTGCATCTCAGCTCCTGCACTCGTGCCTGCACCCAATCCACGTCCGCTTGCATGACCGCCCAAGTCCCATGTACACCATGCCCGCCTTCTCCCATAAGCCAATCCGCTTGATCGTTCGAACCCATTCTCGCACACCTAGGTGCATTTAAAACACACGAACCTGTGCCCACCTCGTGTGACCGTCAATCGCATGAACCGTGTCACCCCGAAACCTGCTTGATGCACTCCCGCTCACTCGAAACCATGCCCATGTGCCTGTTGAACCTCCATGCATGGTGACAAATACTGCATGGGACTGTTCTCATGTGTCGAGCATGAGCCCGACGTTCATCGGCTCATGCACCGCGCTATGAGCCATGCCCCGTTTTGGTGAGCCACACGGGTGCGGCTCATGGACAGCATGGTTGATTTTTTTCTGGTGAACCACGCATGGACCGCACAGCTTTTTGACCAGTTTTAGGCTAGTTTTTGGGCCCTTTGGGTCTCCATTTTGGATCTAATTTGATTCCTTTAGGCCTGCAGATCGGGCTCTTTATGTTGGTGAGCATCTTTCCTGCAAACATAAGAAGAAGTATCAATTCTTAAAAAATAAAGATCAATTAGTATCTATTTTGATGCTTCTTTCGGGATATTTATTATACTTATGACTACGGCATCCGTACATTCATATATTTTTATATAGGTGGAAGAATTATATACATTGATCAATTGACTGTCCAGTTTGGATAGTTTAAAATTTAATTAATTTGATAGATAATTACAGTAATCAAACAATATATTGAAGGTTTCAAAAAATTTTGGATAATATTTTTTTTAGTTCTCCTGACACATCTTCAGCTGTATGGGGAGAACTAAGAAAAATATTGTCAAATTTTTTCAGCCCCTATTGCGTATCATTTGATTATGATAATTGATCTATAGAATTAATACAATTCCTAAATGGGATAGAACCTTCTATACCTATTAGTTGATGATAGGATGTATTTATTATGTAAGTCATTTTAAATGATAAATAATCGATAAGCATTTTGCCTTATATTTATATATATAGGATCCTTAGATAGTGTGTCATTGATCGAAGTTGGATGGACTATTGAGCAGTCGATGGGGTAATTTCTACTGAACATAAGGAGGATATCAAGTACTTTTATGATTATACTTTTAGGAATGCAGCACTCTTAGTTCGAGGATGGGCTCATTGTCTTTATAAGAGATGCATTAATAGAAAATGCTTGATAGAGATACAATAATTGCCCATTTTATAGGAGTGAATTTATGCCAAACTACAAGCATTAGTACCTGCATGGGGAGACATGGAGATAATTGCAAGGTTTAGAAGTCAGCAAGATAGGGACATAGATAGAAGGGTAGACATGGTTATGGATGTGGCTGGTCTTGAATTTGACTGAGATATGGAGGATGATTCAGAGGCTGACAGCGATGATTTCTATCATATGCTAAGAGATACTGATGAATCACTATGGTCGAGATATAAAATACACATTGTATTATCAGCTGTGTCAGAGTTATTAAATTTGAAGATCGAGTTTAATATGATAGTCAATTGTTATGATAGGATGGTAGTAATAATAAAGAAGATACTATCGAGGGATGAAAAGTTTGTTGGAAGCTTCTATGCTTTAAAAAAAAAAATAGTGAAAAGATTAGGCATGAAATATGAGAAGATAGATGTATGCCATAATGATTACATGCTTTTTGACAAGAAGGACCAATTGAAAAGCTCATGTGACGTATGCGATGGAAGCTGATTTAAGCCGAGGCAAGAGAGTAGAAATTAGAAGGACATACCATATAAGATTTTTCGATACCTTCTCCTCACTCCTAGGCTTTAGAGGTTCTATTTATTTAAGAGTACTGTCAGACAGATGAGATGGTATAAAAAAGAGATTCGCAAGCACATCGATATGATGAGTCATCCATCGGACAATAAGGTATGAAAGAAATTTGATGCTTATCATCCTTTATTTACTCAAAAATCATGCAATATCCGACTGGATCTATCTGTGGATGGGTTTACATCGTTCAGTCATGTAGCGGCTCTTTATTCATATTTGTCAATTTTGTTACTCCATATAATCTGTCATCTGGGATGTGTATGAAAGAACATAACATCTTTTTTACATTAGTCATTCCTAGACCACGACATCCTGGTAGAAGTATTGATGTATATCTAAGGTCTTTTATTGATGAGCTAAAATCCTTATAGTCCAATGGCACATGTATATTTGATACATCGAAGAAGCAGAATTTTATAATGAAGGCTATATTGATGCGGATCATTAGTAATTTTTTTGCTTATGGGTGTTGTCAAGATGGAGCACTCGTGGAAAGCTAGCATATCCCTAGTGCATGGAGAATACAAATTATTTAACTTGAGCATGGTCGTAAGTCTTGTTGGTTCGATTGCCATCATCAATCTCTCTCTGAACATCATCTTTTTCGAAAGCAGCGAGATAATTTCAGAAAGAATAAAATAGAGAATGATAAGGCACCTTCGCAACTCAGTGGCATGGAAGTGTTTCAGAGGGTATCTCAAGTAGATGAAGTCCAGTTTGGTATATTATTTGACAAGAAAAATTTAGAAGATTCGATAAAACTCATAACTGGATGAAGAGCAGCATCTTTTAGGAATTATCATACTGATCCATCAATTTAATCTGTCATAATCTTGATGTCATGCATATTGAGAAGAATATCTTCGATAATATTTCTACACTGTTATGGATGTCAAGGGTAAGATAAAGGACAACCCCAAGGCCCAAGTGGATATGAAGAACATATGCAAGCGTCTTCTATTAGAGTTGGTTGAGGTATCTCTGAAAAAAATTTTGAAGCCAAAGGCAACTTACATCTTAACGAGGAGCAGTTGAAGGACATATGTGAATGGTGCAAAAATCTTAAATTTCAGATGGTTATATAAGTAATCTAGCTCAGTGCATCAATTCAAAGATTACAAGTTATATGGGTTAAAGAGCCATGACTGCCATGTCTTTATGCAATGATTACTCCCATTGGCTTGGCGTGACCTCCTTTCCAATCCTATATAAAGTTCTTTGATTGAGCTTAATATTTTTCAGGGACATTTGTGCTACCAATCTATCCATCGACCACATCTCCAATCTTGAGGCTAGCAGTATAGAGACTATATGCAAGTTGGAAAAGATATTTTCTCCTAATTTTTTTGACTCCATGGAGCATCTCGTGATTCATCTGATGTATGAAGCTAGGGTCAGGGGATCGGTGTAGTACAGATGGATGTATCCATTTGAAAGATACATGCACAGTCTTAAGAAGAAAGTGAAAATAAGACTAGAGTTGAAGATTCTATTATGGAGGCTTACATAATTGAAGAAATTTTTAATTTCAATTGATACTATTTAACCCAATATGCAAATAAAGCTGACTCAAGTGGGTCGAAATGATGATGGTGGTGAGGGATCAGAGACGGAGATCTCATTATTAGACTATCCCGCTCGTGAATTTAGGTACAAGATTCATCGAGTATTAACTGATAGAGAGCTCCGACAGGCAGAGACATATGTTTTGCTAAACTATACGGAGGTCGACCATATGTTGAGTAAGTATCCATCACAATCTCAACTCTTTAATCACTTATCATCTTGTACTTATCCTATGTTTATATAGGCAATATGATAAGATGTTGAGATGGAACAACCTGATGATAAGTGAAAAAAAATTTTCACTCAATGCTCATAGAACTTTGCAAATTGGTTCCATCAAGCTTATCAAATCAGAAATCATTTATGTATATTGAAGTGTAAAAATTTATTATCTTTACTTACCCATGATATGGTACATCTTTTCACATCGAGCAATTTGTTTTTTTCATATATGCAATGTTTTGTCATTATCAAAAAGGGAGAGATTATTGAATCCAAGAATGATTTTGATGATAACCAAATATTAGAGCATAAAATATACTAATATCTTTCAAATTTTCTTAAGATTATTTTGTAGAGAGAAAGCACCATTGAAAAGAAGTAGAAGCCAATTGAGATAAGAGGTGGAGTTAAATTCCATGCAAAAGACCATTTGAAGAGGTTGAGTCGACTCATGGCCCAAAATGAGTTGACTCTGTCATGTTTTGGAATGACATGTAGGAATAGCATGGCATCGAGCTGACTCAGAACCAAACCGAGTCACTTTGTCTCAAAGAATAAAAGACTAATTTCTGCTGCCTGAGATCAAGTTGAGTCTAAATAAAATTGAGTCGACTCTATCTCAGAGGATAAAAAATTATAGAGAGCCGTGTTTATGTCGATTGAGAACGAGTCAACTCAAAGATCAGTTGAGTCGACTCGAAGTCAGTCCAAGTCAACTCATGAAGCTCTGATAGCTATAACGGCTAGTTCTGCAATAGTTCATATTTATCCAAATTTTTTTTAACAGCTATATTTCATCTTCAACGGTAAAATGGCTATTTCTGACTTCAAACTGCATCAAACTTACTGAAAATCAAAAGATAATATATAAGATACAAAGGGACAAAGAAAATATTGTTAAAAGTGAAAAAGAGAGAAACTTTCAGCATTCATTATGTTTAAGAGAGTTCACCAACTTCCAACCTACTTCCTCTTGACTTTTATGAAATCATTGAAGAGACATTCAAAAGCCTTAATTGCGAGCATTCAAACACTCCACAACCAAGCTTCAACAACAACAAATTTGCTCAAACCAAGGAGCTATTTCTTATTGCACTGAAATTCTTTCTTTATTTCTGTAACAAGTTTTAGAAGGGTCTGAAACTTGAGAATAGGTTGAATCCAGCCTTTAAATTAGATTGGGAGCCTTGGGTTAAGGCTTGTAAAGGTTGAGGTTGGTGCTCCTATTGAAACCAACTGAGTTTGTGGATAGTGAGTTCGACAAAACTATCCAATTATAATCTTGAGTAGATTATAGTAAAATTCCCAAGAAAGTCACTTGGAGAGTAGACATAGGTGCTTGGAGTACACCGAACTACTATAAAATTGCTTTGTCTTGTATGTGCTTCATTAACTCTCACTTGCACTCTTATTTAGCTATCACTTCACTGCTTCACTAAGATTAATTTGATAATCTATGCACATAACTGTTTAAATTTAAAAATCTAATTCACCCCCTCTTAGATTGCTAGCTGAGCAACAATTGATATCAGAGTTTTGGTTCTCAGTTAGGAGTTGATCCCATGATCACGAGACAAAGATCATAGCAACTCAATTGGAAGGTTCACTTGCTGAAGGGTAATCCACCAATAGGCCACCACTCTTCAATGGGTCAAATTATACTTTTTGAAAAGCTCGCATGCGTATTTCATATAAATTCTTGATTATGATATATGAAGTATCATAGTCAATGGGCCGCACATACCTATAATCATTGTGGATGGCATTGCTTCACACAAGTCGAAAAAAGATTGAGATAAAATAGACAAAATGCCTGCCCAATTAAATACCAAGGTAATGAATATATTATATTATGCTCTTGATGCCAATGAGTTCAACTAAATTTTCACTTATAATTCAGCAAAGAAATTTGGGATAGGCTTGAGGTGACTCATGAAGGGACAAATTAAGTTAAAAATCAAAATTAATATGCTTGTATACCAATATAAACTATTAAATGGATCCTAATGAATCAATTACTAGCATGTTTACATATTTCACTGGCATTATTAATGGGCTCAAAAGCCTTGCTAAAGTTTACTCTAACAGTAATTTGGTGAGAAAGATTCTCAGGTCTTTACCTAGGACTCGAAAATAAAGTGACTACCATTTAAGTGGTGAAAGACCTAAACAAATTATCACTCGAGTTGATCGGATCTCTAATGACATATGACCTGACAATAAAGTAGCACAATTATGATGAGAGTCGAAGAAAGAAGATCATCACTCTAAAGTTTGCAGCAATTGAAGAAGAAGAAAATCAGTCCATTGAAGATGATGATGACAATAAGGACATAGCCTTTGTAATCAGAAAATTCAAAAAATTCATGGAAAAAAGAAGATAAGGATTCAAAAGAAGAAACTTGGTCAAGGGAGAACCAAGCAAGGAGAAAGAAAAGAAAGGAGCAGCCCTTATGCTATGAGTGCAAGAAATCAGGATATTTCAAGGCTGACTATTCAGTCTTGAAGAAATCCTTCAAAAGAATCAAAAAAAAGTCATGATTGTAAAATAGAACGACAGCGATGAGTCTAGCTCTAAAGAAAAACTCAAAATGAGGCAAATTTGTATCTCATGGCATAAGATGATGAGGTAACCTCTGAATTTTTCTTAAAATTTATCTTTGATGAATTTCAAGATTCTTTTCATGATCTAATGAAGGAGTTCAGAAAAGTAAGCCTAAAAAATAAGAATCTGAAAGTAAAAAATGAAGTATTCATCAAAGAAAAGGAAAAAAACTCTTCAAAGCAATAATAAATTAAAGGAAGAGAATGAAATCTTAGAAAGAAGTTGATAAACTAAAATCATTAGTTGAAAGATTCACATGCAACTTAGAAAAACTACAAATGATACTTAACAATCAAAAGACTGTGTATGACAAAGCTGGTATTGGATTCAATCCTAATAATAATAAAAACTCTTAAAAAGCTTCTTTTCTACATCATCATCCACTTGCAGCACCTCACATATAACATGCTTTAGCTATGGAAGAATAGGACACAAAGCATATGTATGCAATTCTAGAAAATCCAATGGTAGAACAGTTAAAAAAATTTGGATTCCAAAAGAACCATAATGACTAACCATAAAGGACCCAAGAAAACTTGGATACCTAAAAGCTACTTGATTATCTTGCAAGAATGTCTTGCAGCCAATGGATCTAAATAAAGATGGTATTTGAATAGCGACTGTTCAAGATATATGACGGTTGATAAGGAGTAATTCTTATTTTTGAAAAAAGGAAGGAGGAGTAGTCACCTTTGGCGACAATGGCAAGAAAAATCATTGATATTGATAAAATTAAGATTACTCCTTCTACCTTCATTGATAATATTTTATTAATTGATAGTTTGAAATATAATTTACTTGGTATTAGTCAACTTTGTGATAAAGGATATAAAGTTATTTTGAATTATCTATATGCATTATTTCTAGTCTCTTTGATGAAAGTATAAAAGTTATTAGATATAGATGTGGCAACATCTATATGGTTGATCTCGATGAGATAGCGATAAAGAGTGGTCAATGTCTTATTGTAATGCATACCAAAATCAAAGAGATTAGTTGATTGTGGCATCGTAGACCAGGATATACAAGCATGAACACCAATTTTAAATTGATTAGTAAGGATTTAATAAAAGGATTACCAAAATTAAATTTTGAAAAGAATCATATTTGTGATGCATCTCAATATAGTAAATAAACTAAGAGGAGTTTTAAATTCAAAAAAATTATTTCAAGTTCTAGACCACTTGAGCTAATACACATGGACTTATTGGATCCACTAGGACCACAAACCTAGGAGAAAAAAATTATGAACTTATGATTATAGATGATTTCTTATGATTTACATAGATTTTATTTTTGACACACAAAGATGAAGCTTTCTCAGTATTTTTTAAGTTTATAGAAAACTTTTGAATAAAAAATTTAACTATAGTTTGTATTCGTAGTGACCATGATACTAAATTTAAAACTAAATATTTAAAATTTTTATAATAAAAATGATATTGAACATAACTTTTCAGCACAAAAAATTCTACAACAAAATAGAGTAGTAGAAAGAAAGAATAGAATCCTAAAAAAAATGGTCCGTTCTATGTTGTCTGAAGAGAATCTATCTAAATAATTTTTGGACTGAAGCAATAAACACAACATGTTACATTCTTAATAGAATTTTAATCCAACCAACTTTAAAAAAAATCTCCTATGAGCTTTAGAAAGGTAGGAAGCCTAACATTAATTATTTTCATGTCTTTGAATGTAAATATTTGTTTTGAATAATAGAAAAGATAACTAAAAAAATTTGATGCCAAGTCGGATGAGGATACCTACGATACCCACATCCAGCAAGGTGTATAGAATCTTCAACAAACGGACATTGGTTGTTGAAAAAGCTATACATGTGGTATTTGATGAAGCTAACAATTCTTTCTCGAGAAAGGAAGATGCTATTGATGATGATGTAGGGATTGTTGAAAATGGAGTAAAGGAACTTAGCTTGAAGGAGAAGTCAAGTCAAGAAGAGAAAGAAGAAAAAGATAAAGAGCATGAAAAAGATTCAGAAGAAAATATCAATAAGGAGCAAGGTAATTTGTTCAAAGAATATGGAGGTATACACACCATCATCCTAAAGATCTTATCATAGATAATCCTTCTCAAGAGATTAGAACTAGAGCCTCTCTTAAAGATACTCATAATTACTTAGCTTTTGTATCTCAAATTGAACCTAAATGTATAAAAGAAGTTGAAAAAAATTCTAATTGGATGCTTGCTATGCAAGAGAAACTAAATCAGCTTGAAAGAATAAAGTATGGACACTTGTAAGTAGACCACTTGACCATCCAATAATTGACACTAAATAGATATTTAAAATAAATTGGATGAACATGGTTATGTAGTATAAAATAAAGCTAGATTAGTTGTAAAAGAATATAACCAAGAAGAAGGAATAGATTTTGATGAAACTTATGCACCTGTAGCTAGATTAGGAGCAATAAGATTACTAGCATTTGTCTGCTATATGGATTTTAAATTATATCAAATAGATATAAAAATATATTTTTGAATGGCTATATAGCTAAAAAGATTTTTATTGAATGACCAACTCATTTTGAAAAGCATGCATTTTCTAATTATATTTTTAAGCTAAATAAAGCATTATATGGTCTTAAACAAGCACCTAGGGCTTGGTATGAATAATTAAGCAAATTCTTACTTGAAATAATTTTCATAGAGGGAATGTAGATACTACTCTATTTTTAAGAAGAAAAATGATGACCTACTAGTAGTTTAAATTTATGTTGATGATATCATTTTTGAAGCTACTAATTAAAATTTTGTCCAGAGTTTGCTGAGCTAATGTAGGATGAATTTGAAATGAACATGATGGAAGAGCTCAATTTCTTCTTCAGACTTCAAGTCAGACAAACAAGGAAGGTATCTTATCAACCAAACTAAATATATTAAAAAGATACTCAAGAAGTTTGGGATGGAGAATGTAAAAGAT
>KE504781.1:355507-368875 GCA_000441515.1 Elaeis oleifera | reverse complement strand
ATTTATTATTATTCATAAATAATTATTATTTTATTTATCACAGATTTTAAAAAATATAATTGCTTATTATTATGATTAAAATAGATTTTAAAAATTTAATTATATAGTTTTTAAAAATATTAATAATGACATTAGTGATGAAAAATACCGTCGCTAATAGTTTTAAAATTTAATTATAAAAAAATTAAATAAAACTATTAGCGATGGCATTAACGAGAAAAATACCGTAGCTAATAATTTTATTAAGAAAAAAATTAAATAAAAATATTAGTGATGGTTTTATTGTTGCTAATACTGTCGCTAATTATCCGTATTAGCGATAGGATTTTTACCATCGTTAATAATAGTAATTAGTGATGATCTTATTTTTGATAAATTATTAGCGACGGGAGTCCGTTGCTAATAGTATTAGTGACGGAAAAGGAGTATTAGCGACGGCATTTAGTCATCACTAATAACCTACTTTTTTGTAGTACATTATGTTCGGATCACTTACGAGTATGTTGTGCACCACAGAAAGCTATACAATCTTAGATAGCTACCATATTACCTATCTCGGAGATAGAAGGCTGCTACTCATCTTGAGATATAGTGAGGATCGCGTAGTGGATGCCAAATATGGCTCTTTACGGTGATGAATGATAGCCATGCATCTTCGAGATGGATGTAGTGACTATCTAAGTGACATTGGAGTGCATATGACCACTTGCTAGACAAGTAGGTTTAAGCCCAATATTAGGTACAGTGTTGGAATGCATGGATCATGGGCCATGTAGGTGCAAGTGTTCATTGGGTCATGGGTCCCATACACATGAGTTTCGAAACCCAAGCTAGCTTTATCTTGTTAGAATAATTTGATGTTAGTTAATCCTAGGAAGTTTTAAATTCTTGTAAACTTTTGTGTTTGAGAACTTCTAATGTTACTAGGAAGGTTAATAATTCGAATTATTCGAGTTACAATAGGATTTTGAATCACATATTGGAAAGTAGGAGAAATATGTTTCTCTTGTATTACTTGGGATTAGTTTGGCTCCCTAGACCTAAAATTTTATGAAATTCATGAGATTAGATTAACACAACTAAGAAAATCAACCTAGGCTAGACTTGTTTCAAGAAAAATCTAAGGATCTTTGGACTGAACCAGCGTGAATCCCATAAAATGAAAAAGAAGATCTCAGTAGGCGACCCTTATAAATATCCCCTCGGGGCTCATATTATAATTATGCTTCAGTTATTGATTAGTAAAGATTCTATTATAGAAATTATTGTTTCCGTATCTTCTTTCTATTCTCTCCTCTATTTTAACAAATTTTTAGGATTTGTAAGCGAGCATGTGAGAGTTGTATATCTTTGGAGTGATCGGCCAGGATGATGTTTTTTCAAAGAGAATGATCTGTTTCAACTGCTCTTCCAACCACCGTTCGTTCGTTCCAAGCATCATAAATTTTTTTATCCTACCATAATCTGATGCATGATATATTTATCCCCTTTGGAATTTTCAGCCTAAGTACAACATCACCAAAGTTGTACAATGCATCGGTTTCATCCAGCCAGGTTGGTTTCTGTCACGACACTCCATTCCTTGTCTTCTCATTCGTTTTCTCATGCGTCTTGGGTCCTACAGCCTGATTTCCTCACCGTTTAGGACAACGGGATTCGGTGAGCACATTTCTCCGGCGTTTTTCACGAAGGAGATGGCCCCCACAGAACCACCAACGCTCCAGCACCGTGCCGTAACATCACAATTGATGAAATCGTACCTTCCTTCGAAAGCGTAGGACGTGTGCGTAAAACTTTTCAACAACGCACCTTCCACGCAGCCGAACGCCGTTGCACCGCTCTTTCTTCCTCATGCACGCCTAAACGCTAGTTGGGGCTTAGGTTTGCATGTATTAATTTAAACTTCTCACGCTATCCCTTCAGAATGGTTTCTTGTGCCAAGTTATGATAGAAACGAGCTCCAGCGTGTGGTTATTTAAATATATATGCTTCCACGGTTCCACTACATTGATTGGTTCCGCGTGGACATCCTTGCATATGTATGAACAACCAATCGACCTTAGCAACATCCACTGTTTTTAATCAAGTAAACCCTTCCTTTGTTCTCCTCTTTCAATGTGCTAGCTGTTAGGTAAGCGCCTCTCCCCTGTTCTATGTACTTCTGATGCTCTTGTCTTTGAGGTAATTTTTTTACCATTTCATCAACAAGAGAACGGGTGGCATCATTATCCGCCTCCCTTGTTCATCAACATAAGGCAACTTCTGGTCCCTACCAGGTGGTAGGTCCTGTCCTGTAGATTCTTCCTTTCTGTCTGCTAGATTGAGATCCAGCAGGCCCTCTGAAATGATACATATGGTAAAAGACAAACCTTGCATTGAAGTCGGGCTGCATGCCAACCTTCATTTGTCCCTCATGCAATCTTCATCACTTGTATTGCACTCATATGCTTTACACCACTGCAGCATTTGCATAGGTGTTGATATATATTTCTGCTAGCTCTGGTATATATAAACTTGCATGATTGTGGGAATCGTTGGTAGCACGCCTACTATATACAGCTCAAGAACATGACATGCACGCAGGTGCAGGTCATTCGAGTGCCAAAATTGATGTAGGAATTCCTCACAGGCTTGTTTTTCTGTAGGTAAAGATGGAGGCGCACACAATGCGAGCTAGGCATGGAAGAAATGGACGCTACTGCAAGTTTTTACCTCTTTTTGTACAATAAAACATGGACAGGCTGATCAGATTGCCTTTTCAATTTAGGACCGGAAATTTGTTTAGTCCATTCATGTATAATTGTCCGGATTTCAAGACATGGTTGCCTCCTTTTTCTTCTCTTTTTGACCTATACGGTATGAAAGATGCCATCAGCTGAGCTAAGATTTGTCGGTGTGATTGTTAGTATCATCTAGTGTCACATATTTGCATTCCTAGAGTCCAACGGTGAGACATGCCATTTCTTACATGTTTGTTTCGGAAATCTATTCATGCTAGCCTAGAGGATTTGTGGACCCTATCAAAAGATTGATAAAACTGTGCAAGTATAAACATGTCCATGAAAACCAAAAAAGCAAGAAATCCCCACATTATCAGTCATTTGTGTCCAACATATGGTGCTGGAATGTTTGAATCATTACATTCGAGGTGCACAAGCTATGGCAAATTCCTACATAAACACTTCCAATTAATTGGTCAAAATTGTCAGGCACCCATATGGCAAATAATTCGACCACAAATCATCCAGTACAATGCCAATATTTTATTGCCTATTATGATTTGAAGGACTTATAAATCAGAACGTGGTAAATGTCTATCAGAAGCTAGAATATTTTTTCCTTCCGTGCACTGTAAGGAGGGGCCAATGTCTCCATGTGAAGGCCGCAACACTATTTATCTCATCTAATAGATAAATACATATATGCAGAATCGAGGCTCGCCGACAATGCCATTCTTTATTTAATATGGAAGAATATTTGCAATAGGGAATTGTTTGAGAAAAAAAGGATCTAGATAAGTTTAGGAACTGTGCTCATCCAATATTTAAATCCATGTTCAAAAGCTCTAGGTGCCCTTAGGGGTACATCACCTTTATCAGAGTAGACTTACTTTTGCTCTTAATTCTCCGAAGTCTTGATAACAACTCCAAGTTAAACGGTATAGCACCTGAGGTTGCACCAGGCCAATCCACCTTACGTGTTTATTGGTGCCCATACGACTCCATACTACTTTAAATATTGCATTCTTTTCCCAAGAGTCTACGACAAGAAACTTGGTGGTTACGACAAGCTAAGAAGCCTTGAGTGGCATGAATCTACTGTCCAAAATTAATAGATCGCATGGATTGCATGTCTGGAGGAGAGGAGGAAGGGGTGGGATTTGCAGGAGACCGCTTCGATATCATTAGATATAGACGGGATGAATGACAAGAACATACCAACGGAAAGATACTTTCCGATTCCACCATATTTTATTGGCTCGAAAATGGACAGGATAGCTTAGCAAATCATGGAGTAGTTGGCTTCTGCTTTAGGGATGAGACGTCCATTATGTGACATTTTTTTGGGAGACACCTTTAGCAAAGATGTTTGGAGGGTGACCCCTCTAGCAAAGATGTCAAAAGGGGTTGGTGGACATCTGATATCAAGCCAATTGGAAGTTTTGTATGGTACAAAACCTAATTCGTCAATTTGATGCTACATTCCACCCTTTTGTATTATAGGGTCGTGCCAAGTTGTTGGGAGAACCTTCTTACAGTTAGAAACGTGAATAATATTTTATTCTTCATTAAAATATTGTAGGTGACAAGTGGAAAGCGATTCTAGAGCTCAATATTAAGCCAGCATATTAACATAACAATAGACTCTCCGTGGTAGTGGTTATGTTGTTTTTTTTTTCGGTATATTTTTCTTAGCAAGTCCCTTTCAGGCCAAATCACTACTACGAGGGCTATGTATTGTTTAATCAACTTCTATGACTTTATGTGCACAAGGTAGGTGTGACATGACCATCTCATGCAAAGTTTCATGAGCACCATTTAAAATGGAAAAATAGAAATAATGAGGAGACGTGTATGCAGGCACTGATTACGTACGTTCTAAACGCTCAACATGAAGCGAAAGAAAAATTCATAAGAGTACATTTTCTACAAAAAGCAACATAGTATAGAGTACCACAAGCTAAAAGCAAATAAAAAAATAAAATAGTACCACAAGCTCGTAAGATTAGGTTGAATGAAGATCTCTTATAAAATAAAATTTATTCTGATATATAGGTATAAATTTGAACATCCGAGTAATATCAATATCAATATTAATCACATCTGTTAAAAATAATATGATTATGGATAGGTAATTATCTGATCCATCTCTGAATATTCGATTATATTTATAAAGATATTCATAAATTTTAAAATAATAAATAACTATATTAATTAAATACTGTTAATGATTTATCTTCCCTACATAATTAGTAACATCTTGATTTGTGATAACAAGTTTAGTTATATGATACATATCCATATTTATATCAATGCTTTATTATTAGATTTGTATCCATATCTATTTAACAATATAGATATAATTATTACATCTGACAACATCCATATTCGCTTTTTTACTCATCAAACAAAAAAATTATGTGGATATGCATGTATTGGTATCTAATTTCGCACCCAATTTTGTTTCAACCCTATATCTGATGCACAAGACCAAGCTCACTTATACGTTCCTTTTAGTGCTCTTAAATAACAAAATTCCCATGAACTATTCCATAATGGTGAGCTCCCCATCAACCCATTATATATTCAATAAAAAAAGCCATACCCAAACTCTGATAACGATAGATGGTGAACTCCTTAACCGCTCTCAAATAATGGAATTCCGAAGAACTACTCGACAATGGCGAGCTCCCTATCAAGACATTATTCGATTAAAAAAAAAAATCATACCCACAATCTGATAGCGATAGATGGTGAACTCCGCATGGTAGCAGCCATCTCTGTCCCTTGCTGCTCTTGGGGCACGTCACAGAAATTGTTCCAAGGCTACGCGACAAGCATTATTGCTAGTGGAATCTTCAAGCTGGCCTATTGCTGCACTCCCACGTGCATGGCGTTTGTACCGTACCATGGATATTCTCCAAAATAGCTGTCAAATCCTAGTGGATTTCCCTTTACTGTGTAAAGACGCAAGACCTCCCACTCTCTGTCCGCTTGCAGCACCCAACCCATCAGAGAGCATCGGATGAAACAGGCTAGAAGCATAGCAAATATAATATTTCAAAAAAGAAACCACAAAGGGATGGCTAGAAAGACATCTGGCTTTTATTATAACAGCAAGATCTTTTCTAGATCCGTTTCCTCTGAACCCGTCAAATGACCTACCGTGCCATGAACGTGGTACATATTTATAAAAAAAAAAACAATAATAAAACACACCTCCTCCAGTAAGAGACCTTCAAGTTAAAAAAAATATATTTTATAAGAAAAAAATTACAGAAACTTTTTTTTAACATACGGTCAATCTCAAATAAATTTTCTTGGCTTCACAGAATTTTAAATAAGCCCCTCAAATTTACAAACTATTCCAAACTAATCTTATCATTAATTTCATTAATAGAATAAAATTATACGGCCACTTTGTGATAGAATAATATTATATTATGATTAAACTATCTTTTGTTTTGTAAAAGCATCCTATTGCACATTTGTGTCTGGACTCACCTTTCTTCCAATGAATCTACTATAAAATCATCTATTGCATAGATATCAAAATGCTCCAAACTCTTTATTCATCTATCTAGCTAGATACATAGATTTTAAAGCAACCAGTACACGATTAGAATAATCCATCTATTTGTATAGAACTCAAAGCAACTACTAGCTAATTTAGATTATTCATCCATCTACACAAATCTTAAAGCAACCACATAGATGATTTAGATTATTCATCCTTATACACAGATCTCAAACAATTAGTGAAGGATTAGGATTATTCACCAACCACCTCAAATCTCAAAGCAACTATGGATGATCCATACATTCATCCACCTTCACAGATCTCAAAGCAATATGGATGATACAAATATTTATTTTCTTGCACAAATCTCAAAGCGATTATGGATGATCTGGATATTCATTCGCTTGCACAGATTTCAAATCAACTATGGATCCAAATATTCATCCATTTATATAGATCTCAAAGTGATCAGTGCATGACTAGTATCATCCATCCACCTACACAGATTTCAAAGCAACTAATGGATGATATAGATTATTAATCCACCAGCAGTAATCTCAAAGTGACTACATAGATGATGTAGTTTGTTTATCCTTCTAGATAGATCTCAAAGCAATTAATGAATGATCAGGATCATTCATTCACCATCATAGACTTCAAATATTTATCCACCCATATATCGATCTCAAAAAGATGATTCAAATGCTTATTTACTTGCATAGATCTCAAAGCGATCAATGAATATCTGGATCATTTACAATTGCTTCAAGATCTATGCAAATAAATGAATAATCCTGATCACCCACTAATTGCTTTGAGATTTGTGCAGGTGAATAGGCATCTTATCTCTATGGTTACTTTGAAATCTATGTAGGTAGATGAATTTCTGAATCATGCCTGGTTGCTTTGATATCTATGTTGATAGATGAATATTTGGATTATCTACGATTGCTTTTAGATCTATAAAGTTGGATGAATATTTAGATCATCCATAGTTACTTTGAGATCTATTCAAGTGGACGAATAATTCTGATCATGCATTGATCGCTTTGAGATCTATGCAGATATATAAACATTCAGATTATTTAGATCATCTGTGATTGTTTTGGCATCTATGCATATTGATGAATATTTGAATCATTCGTGATTGCTTAAAATCTATGTGGTGAATGAATATCTAGATCATCCATAATTACTTTGAGATCTATACAAATAAATGAATATTTGGATCATCCATGGTTGCTTTTAAATCTATGCAAGTAGAGAAATATCTGAATCATTCATAATTGCTTTAAGATCTACATAAGTAGATGAATATCTGGATCATCTATGGTTGCTTTGAGATATGTGGTGGATGAATAATCTTGATCATCCATTATTTGCTTTGAGATCTATATGAAGTAATTAATTATTTAGCTATGCGGTCATTCTGAGATTTGCATAGGTGGATTAATAATCTAGGTCATCCACTAGTCATTTTGAGGTCTATGCAGGTGGATGTATGATCCTAGTTAGACATTAGTCACTTTGAGATCTATATAGGTAGATAAATAAAGAAGTTTAGAATATTTTAAGATTTGTATGATGGATGATTTGGATTTCAACTACTTGTATGAATTTGCATGAATTATCTAAATATTTATTTATCCGAATAGATCTCTAAGTGACCATATGGATGATTTGGATTATTCATCAATCTGTACAAATCTTAAAGTTTGAACATGTTAAAAGAAGAAGAGGATATTTTCATCAATTGAAATGGCAGACTTATAACATCCGCTAGTTAGGGAGTCGAAGGATCAGATTGAAAAAATTTATAAACTTAAGGGATCTAATTTGAAACTTTTTGAAGTCTAGATATATCTTTAAGATTGACCCAAGGATGGGGGGTGTTCCTATAATTTTTTTTCAAAAAATAAAAGAGACATCTTCTCAATGTTGAAAAGTTTTGAAACAGTTCTTTTCAAATTTGTAGAAACTATTTTAAATTGATCTTTCGGCTCCTCGACTAGCGAAAAGTGTTAACCTATAATTTCAATGACAAAAATACTCTATTCCTCTTTGAGCCTATTTAAACATCTTTTTAGCTACCTCTCCAATTTCAATAGTTATTCATTCAAACCCTTTGCTCCCACCCTCCATTCTTAATAGTTATTTGGCGATCATTAATGATCTAGCCCTCTGCTCAAGTCAGGCTATCTCTATTCATGCACACCATCGAAGCAGCCATCCATAAAAACTAAAAAGGCTTCATTAAGCTGTGAAGGGATCTTCACCTTCTTCAATTAGTAATGCTTATTTCCTGAAATTTTTATTTGAAATTACTTAATGTGGATCACATAATGTACTACAATGTTACTTTTGAGGCTAAAATTTATTTGCATTCCATTTTTCCTTGGAAACCTTAGGCTTATGGTTGTTGCGCATATGGTTCTTTATTCTATTTCCTCCTAAGACAAGTTCTGGTTTAATCTTGTTTAAATGTATTGTTCACCGATATATGATGTGTTATGATTACCTATGGTCTAATAATTAATGTATGTGTATTGTGGTCAATTTTATATGATTTTTATGCCCTATTCCTTATTTTTTAATGCTAAATTATGATTTGTTTGCCCCATTCTTTTTCTATAATTTGTATGTTCTGGTCACCTTTGACTTTGTGTCTATATGTTCTAAGTTGTTGTGGTAAAATAAAAATTCAGAATGTGATCAAAAAAAGTTAGGCAAGGCATTTCCAAAAAACTATCTTAAGAATAGTTATTTATCCACTATTGATGTAGATGGTAATTTGAAAATACTAACCCCAGAATACAATACGTAACCAAGAAAATTCAGGTTGCACTCCAAAATTTTTCTCTCACAAAAATCGTACCCACAGTAGAAAGAAATATCGAAATAGTTAAATATAGAGATAGAGACTCAAAAGAAAGTCTTGTTCGATTGGGTTTTCAAATTTCGATAGATTTATAAGAGTTTAAACGTCACATAAGTTTCTTTTCAAAAATAGAACGACACAATGTCATGGAGTCGGAACATTAGATATGTTTCTTTTGAGAAACAACGTAACTCTCCATAACTTAATATTACAGAAGTCTCCAATGACTAGAAATTTTTCAAGAAATTAAAACTCTTTAAAAATTCAGATCTTGAAAATTTTTTATCCTACACTATGCACATTCCACTATGATAATTATAGTCAAAATGCCATCATATTATTTATGCTAAGGTATTTGAACAAAAGCCACTGTATATTCCATTATAGTCATTATTGGAGTTTTTTATGCTAAATTGAGCAACAAAAGGCCAATTGACTTGAACACTATCTTAGTTATTTATCCCCTAAAATAGGAGTCAAGGTATGCATTTAATACTAAAATAGGAGTTAGTTATTTATCCACTTATCTGAACATTGCTCATAGTCCACTATGTCCACTACCCACCTTTTGATTTGCAATGGCTACTAATAATTAGAGCAAAGAAATTAGCAATAGTTGCTTGTAATGCTCTTTATTAGGAAGTATGCAATCTTATGCTTGAGAATATGTCTTGAAAGAGAGATCAACTAAGACTATAATGCAAGTTTCTTTATATTTACTTTTCATGCATTGATGCATTGGTTCTTCTTTGTAATATAATATATAGCCATTATGGAACTAGCACCTCCACATGTAAGGTCAATTAATGTTTTCAATATTTGGTTTACTTGTTTGTGTGTAATATTCTTTGTATGGTACATGTATCATTTACTATCCTTTGTCTACTATAAAATAATATTTTCATGTTGATTATGTTTTTTGCAATGGGGTTATGACTAGACATTGCTTATTTGGATTTCATGTGTCCATTCTTATAAGGAAGACAGTGATCTATTCAATATAGAGATCTACTATGGTGGATCGATTAAGCTTCTCCTTGATGCACTACATTGGAGTATTTGTGAGCCACTTTGACAATTGTGATCTAGAAGGAAGTTGCAAGAAGATTAGAATTAAGAGTAGAAAAATTAGAATTAAGAGACTTACCATCAAAAGAGTTGGTGGGAAGAAAGTAGGTATAATAGAAAAGGAAAAGGTTGTCATGACAAGGGAAGGAGTTGCAACTACTATTGAGGGGAAGAGAGCTAGTGGAAAGGAGAAGAAGAGAGAAGGTAAAGCCACTACTGAGCATACAGATGGAAGTGATAGTAGAACTACTAGTGAAGGTTCTTTAATGAGCTAAAGGAGCTAGATAAAAGGATGATGAGTATGTGGATATGGACCTTATCAGTGACCAAATGAGAGCCTACATTGAGCATTCCAAGTTCAACCTAGATGCATATGCTCTCATAGTAAAAGAGACAAAGGAGAGTAGGGGTGAAGCGAACTAGATAATATATGTCCGAATCTATTTTTTATCTAAATTTATTTGGATATGGATAAAAATTTGAGCATCTGACTAATATCCATATCCATCAAAGAAAAATTGATATGGATATGGATAGATAATTATCTGATTCATATTTGAATGTCAGATTTTATTTATAATCCTATTTAAGTTTATATATAACTCAAATTTTTTTACAAAAAATATAAAACCACATTAATATACTATTAAGTTTATTTAATATCCACTTAGTAATATCTTTGATTTCATGCTTATAAATTTAATTATCTAACTTATATCCATAATTATATCCATATGTCTATTTTCTGATCTGCATCTATATATGTTTAAAATAAATATGGATATAAATTTTTGCATCTGATTAATATCTATGTCCATATCTATATTGATCAAACAAATAAATATGGACATGGATAGACTAATATCCAATTCGTATCTGATTCATTTTCAGCTTTAGTGGGAGGAAGTGAAGCCTAATGATTGTTGCAAGCTCGGAGCTTGGGTGATGATATAGTGAGTTAGTAGGATTCAGAGTATATACTATCCTAAATTCAATGAACTTCTTGATTTCAAAAAAAACAATTAAGCTTGCAATTGGCATGAAGTTTGGCACTGCAACTATGTTCAGGAAAGTGCTTAAGCTTTATTCAATTCAGAATCTATTTGACTCTATCTATAAAGAATGAGTGAAGCAGGCTTGCAGCTATATATAGGAGGGAGTGTGGGTGGAGGATATATATTTGACCATTACACATAAAGGATACCTATCAAATCAAGAACTTCCAACCAATTCATAAGTATCGATAACAATTTGAAAGCTATAATACAACATCTATATTTCTCACAAGGAAGTACCTCGAGGAGATAAGGGTTGATGCAAAGTGGAGTTTCAAATGTTTCAAGAAGTAGATAAGGAGAGATGTAAAGGTTTTTGATTCTAGGTCCTAGTACTACAGAGCCAAGAGATAAGGCAAAAGAATTGTAGATCATTTAGAGGAGAGACAAGGAGCAATATGTCCTCCTATGGATGTACTACGAGATCACTAGGAGGACAAATCTAGGGATCACCGTATTAATAGATGTGAGTAGGCTAGATAAGGCCTGTCAACCTATTTTCAAAAGGCAATATTGCTATCTTACTATATATAAGAATTGGTTTGTAAGAGGTGTGGACCTCCATTAGACTAGATGAATGCCATCTAAAGGTCCTTTAGGGGTCAGTTGCTAGTTGTAGTGAAGAAGGATGGCAATGACAATATATTCTTCATTGCATAGGCTATGGTTAAGGTAGAGACCAAGGATAATTGGACTTACTTTTAACATGCCTATTCGAAGAATTAGGCTTGTTGCAGAATATGGATAGGTATTGGTTGTTTGATACTACTATGTTTCAGCATGATATGTTCATGGTACAAAAATTTGTACTAACTTCATCACTTGCACAGTACTTATGTAGTGTCAAATTGAGACATTTGAGTTTGTTATTTCAATGCTGATCATAGATTTGTGTACGGTACATACACGCTAATTTAAAAGTGCAGGGTTCAAGGGCAAAATTTAGATGTACTTTGGAAGTGTACTATGGTGACCACAATATATGGTTTGAAGCTGCTATGTAGGAGGTTAACAATTGAATGAGAAGGCATGGTAGCGGCTGAGACACTGGCCACCTAAACTATGATCAAGGCATGCATTCAATGCAAGATGCAAGTCGAATATGTTGTTGAATAACATCTACAAGTCCTTCAACTAGTATATCATTGATGTCTGAGACAAGCCAATTATTACCTTAGTGGAGAATGTAAGAAGATTAATAATGTAGAGATTTCAAGCTCCGAGAGAAGGCTTGGAAAAATTTGAAGAGCTTCTATGCCCTCACATATATAAGAAGTTTGAGAGAGCCAAGTTGAAGGATATGGATTACCATTATATATGGAAAGGAGTGGAGAAATTTGAATTTGATTATCATAATTTGAGATACATAGTAGACTTAAGGGAAGGCCTTATGAATATTAAAGATGGGATCTATCAAACACCTTATGCTGCCATGCTATGGTAGCAATTATGTTTATAAGAAAGGTGACAAAGCACTTTGTTAATGACCAGTATAGTAGAGATACATTTGCCAAGGCTTATGAGCATATTATTCAATCAGTCCTTGAAAATAATCACGATGGAGGGTAGAGTATCTGATATAGATGCCTTAGCTGATAAATACCTTGATTTGATGGATCAAACACGAAAGGGTAAGAAATCAGGCTGATTGCATCTGACGCTATTGGTTTTGATCCTAACATACTAAAATAGATATAAATCTCTCATATAGAGTTAGAATCACCTATAAGATCTTAATTTGGAAAGCTCTTTCTGTACTCTACATGTTCAGTCTAGTTTTGGAGCCAGATTCATATGTTTGATAGATCAACAGGAGCCCAAAAAATTTTGAATGAGTTGGAAGTTTTAATTTTCATCTGTTTTATATTTAAAATAAATCTGACATATTTTAGGTAGCTTAGACATCAAGTTAGGATTTCTCCTATTATAAATGTCATGGCCCGGCCATTGGGCCTTAAACCTAGCCAATACACAAAAAAAAAGGAAGAACAGAGGATTGACGGGAGGAAGAAGACTCTCAACACTCCCGTTGAGAGTCTTCTTCCAACCCCAATGAGTAGATTAATCTAAGCCAAACTCCTCCCCTGGTCCTCTTTAAAGAGAGGCCAACCCTCCCCTTCAAACCCC
>KE504781.1:285156-296373 GCA_000441515.1 Elaeis oleifera | reverse complement strand
AAGTACTTTCAAATTGAACTCATAGACTTAGGTCAATTTTTTCTACATTGTTTGACTTTGTGCGTGACTCTATAGGTTGGAACACTAAGTCGATAGCACAGGATCAGCTTTCTGTACTAATCAAAGTTACTATCTAGTAATGATTTCTGACGTCTGGATAGATCAAATATATGTAAGGTAGTATACAAAAATCTACGCAAATGATTACCGCATAATTCATCCCTTTGACCTCGAATGCTTGAGGATTACCTAGGGTTTAATTGTCAATCCTGAATGTGTCATCCACATTATATTTCAATCTTTCAAATCTATCACATAGATTATCTGGACCTAGAGTTTACTAAATTAAAATACAGTGATGCATTATCTCCTATAATTCAGAGGGGTCAATCCCATCTTGATCCATACACAGACTTCATAAGTATTTGACTGTATCCAGTAGACTTCTGTCACTGTATTAAAAATATAGGTAGTCTGACACTAAAGCATAGTAAGTTGCTTGCAAGTCACTATGGTGATCTCAGGTCTGAGGGACACATGTCCATATATTTTGTGAGCTGCTCTTAACAGCAAAGTGCTCAATAGGTGAGTCATTTTTCAATGATGATGTACCCCTACATCTCATCTGTATGCCATATTAGTGTCTCTACACTCCTTGCTTACGAAGACAATCAACCTATATGGCACATAATGACTTACACTTGATAAACGTCATTATCCTTTAATGACATATCATTTGGTCGCGAACATATTTAAGAACTATTTGATAAATTCTTCTTTATCGATTGTCATATAGTTCTAAGAACTTCATCACAACATAAGAGTTTTAATAAAAAAAATCTACACCTTGTGATGGAAATATCAAATAATTTTATTCATTTGTAATTCATATACAAATTACAAAAAGCCTAATCGTCCAAATGATTGGCTTTAGGATATATTTCTAACAACTCCCACTTGAACTAAGCCAATCGGTATAGTATCTAATGCCCATCTTCTATTTATATCTGTCGACCTCTTGTTTCTGAGGGCTTTAGTAATGGATCGGTCAAGTTTTTTTTCCATCGATCTTCTGAAGCTCGACGTCACCTTGATCCATGATCTTTCAGACTAGGTGGTAGTGGCACAGAATATGCTTGGAGTGCTAATGAGACTTTGATTCTTTCGCTTAAGCTATGGCTCCAGTGCTGTCTCAGTACCGCAGAATAAGACCATCAAGGAGGGTGCCACTTCAAGCTCGCTAATGAACTTCCGCAACCAGACAGCTTCTTTTGCAGCATCGGATGTTGCGATATATTTTGCCTCGCAAGCTGAGTCAACTACGGTGTGCTACTTAAAATTTTCCAATAGATCTCTCTTGTATTTAGGTTAAATACATAACCTGACACGCTCTTGCAGTCATCATGATCTGACTGAAAGCTGAAATCAGTATATCCCATAAGTTTCAAATCAGTATCTCCATAGATAAGTTATTGATCCTTAGTATTTATCAAATACTTAAGGATTGTCTTTACAACCTTTCAATGGTTCTCACCTAGATCAGACTGATACTTACTACCCCCAGTGAGTATGCCACATCCAGTCTCTTACATATCATGGCATATATGATAGATCCTACTGTCGAAGTATATGGGATTCTACTCATACACTCTCTCTCTTATGGAGTTATTGGACAATCCTTCTTAGAGAGAGTAATTCCATGGCCTATTGAAAGATAGTCTTTCTTGAATTTTTATGCTAAACCATTTCAGCATGGTATCTATGTATGTGGATTAGGATAATCTAAGCAATCTCTTTGATCTATCCTTATAGATTTTCATCCTTAGAGTGTAGGATGCTTCTCCCAAATCCTTCATGAAGAATTATGAAGACAACCAAAGCTTTACACTTTGTAAAGCAGGAACATCATTCCCTATTAATAGCATGTCATCCACATACAGTATAAAGAAAATGACTATAGAACCATTAGTCCATTTATAAATGTATGATTTTTCTCCGCTTCTAATGAAGCCATACGTTCTGCTCACCTTATCAAAATGCATGTTCCAACTCCGAGATACCTGCTTCAATCCATAAATGGACTTTTAAAGCTTGCACATCTTTGATTCATCTATAGATGTGAACCCTTCAGGTTATATCATATACACCTCTTCTTCCAGCTCCCCATTAAGAAAATAATTTTGACATCCATTTGTCAGATCTCATAATCAAAGTGTGCTGCTATCGCAAGCATAATCTGAATGGATTGAGCATTGTCAAAGAAAAAATATCTCGTCATAGTCAATACCATAATGTTAATGATATTCCTTGACAACCAAATAGACTTTATAGATTTCCACCTTCCCGTCTGCATCCCTTTCTTTTAAATATCCATTTACACCCTATAGGTTTAATCCCTTCGAGTGGATCAACAAGTATCTATACACTATTGATCTCCATGAACTCCATCTCGGATTTATAACCTCAAACTATTCTCAAAGTCAGGCATTTGCATGGCATCTATGTAGGTGATCGAATTCTCGTCATTCTCATCGAGTTCAACAGGATCGTCATCTCGAATCAAGAAACCATAGTATCTATTTGACTGATATGGTACTTTATTGGATCTCTTTAAAGGTGCCTTAACAATGGACTCTGACTTTGAACTTATCATATCCAGTTCTATATTTTCATTTGTTTGTATTGATTCTTCTATCGATAGAATTTCATCAAGTTTAACCTTAGAGGCATCAGTTTCTTCACTAAGAAATTCTTTTCTAACAAGACTGTCTTATTGTTGATGAACAACTTTTATTCTTCAGTAAGATAGAGATAATATCCTTAGTTTTTTTGGATATCCCATAAAATAATACTTATCGGAGCTAGGTCCAAGCTTATCGATCTGTAAATATTTGATATAAGCCAGACAGCCCCAAATCCTAAGGTAAGAGAGTATCGCTCTATGCCTAATCCATATCTTATATGATATTTTTGTGATGCTTGAAATTCTGTTCAGAATATGACAAGTAGTCTCAAGAGTATAACCCCAAAAGAGATCGACAGACTCATAAAGCCCATCATGGACCGAATCATATCCAATAAGATTCGATTCCTCCTTTTCGAGATGCCATTATGCTGTGGTGTCTCAGGAGGGATCCATTATGAGAGAATCTCATTCTCTTCTAAATATATCAAAAACTCATTGAAACGGTATTCACTTCCTCGATCTGACCAAAGAGTTTTAATACTTTTTTCAGTTTGTTTTCTACCTCATTACGAAATTGTTTGAACATTTCAAATGATTCAGACTTGTGCTTTATAAGGTAGACGTATCCATACCTCGATAGATTGTCAGTGAATGTAATGAAATAGTAATACCCTCTTCTGGCACTTATGTTCATAGGTCTATATGCATCACTATGTACTAGACCTAGAACATCATTGGCTCGTTCACCCTTTTCAGTAAAGGATGACTTGATCATCTTTTCAAGAAGACAGGACTCACAGATTGGCAATGATTCATAATTATTGATATCGAAAATTTTCTCTTTAGATAACCTGTTTATCCTATTCTTATTCATATGATCAAGCCTACAATGCCAAAAGTAGGCATCTGTGATATTATATATTCTAAGATGTTTGTTCGATGTGTAAATTATACTAACAGGCTGTGATAAAATATAAATTTTATATTTCAATTATCCACTCATAACTATGACACCATTCATAATGATATCATAAAAATCTTCTTTAATTAAAAAACTATAATCTTCTTTGGCCAAGAGGCCTACAGAGATTACATTCATAATGAATGATGGATAATAATGACAATCATCTAAACAATGACATTTGAATTGAGAGCAAGCTGAACTTTTCTATAGCTAGAACTAGAGCAGCTCTTCCATCTCCAACGTTTAGGAATCGTTCACTTTTTTCAAATTTTTACTAATCTGAAGTTCCTGCGATGAATTACAAATATGAATCAGACTTTCGGTATCCAATATCCAGGTAGTAGTATCACAGACAAAAATTATAAAGTATTATCATATAAGTTTTTGTCTAGCAATTTTTTGCTAATTTCTCTTTCTAGGCCTGTTCAGATCAACAGAAACTAGATATAGAGGATAATTCCTCTTCCAGTGCCTCAGCTTCTTACAAAAGAAGTATTCTGCCTAAATCTGATTTGCTTTAAACTGGTTAGTTTGATTGGGCTTGAAGCTCTAGCACGATCCTTATGCACCATACTTTTCTTCCTTTCTCAGAGGACTGATGTTCTATTGAGGATAAATCCTCAAGTGTGCTAAAAGACTTGTTCAACATTTGAAGCATCTCCTTTGGTTGAGCATCATCGAATTTACAACTAAATTCGCCACTCATAGTAGCTCTCATTATGCAACGTACTGTCATACAGTCATTGAGCCACTTCTAATAAGTATCTGCAACCGTCGCATCTGCATTAGGAGCTGATACTTCAGGTGTTGGATCCGTAATCACATATAGGATCCTCTCGCACTCGAGAACTATTCTCAACTTTTGATACCAATTATCAAAATTCGATCCTATAAGCTTGTCACTGTCCAACAGTGAGTGAAGCGATAAATTACTAGCCATCTTGAAAGAAAAGAAAGATCTATTAGTATATAAATTATTTAATCTTAAAATTTAAACTTTAGTTTAATGATTCTTCCACTATTTTATACAAATTAATAGTCTTTATCTCTAATTCAAGAAATTACTTTAATTTTTTAGCAGGTACTAGAATCCATATAGACTACACACAAGTCCAATTTTGGCCGGCCAACTCATGTGCATCTATGGGTAGGTTCTTAACCAATTGTTTCTCCAAATAATTTCTAATAATAATTTTATCCTAGGTTTCTTTTCAGTAGGCTTTGGCCTTTACTAAAAATTTTGGTTAGGTCTTACCATAACATGACCATACTCAGTGTATCTAGCTAATGAATGATCAGGTCCGACTTTGGTCGGCCAACCTAACACCCATCAGAGAGACACAACTGAGTTATCATATTATGAATGATAATTCTAATAGCAAATAAGCACCAGACCTTTGGGCCTCCAATGATTATCAGACTAATGGACCCATTATCACTCAACTTAATGGGAGGCTATGATTTAGTTATGCCCATAACTATTTTATTTAAAATTAATAATTTAGAAGATTTATTTAATGATTTGAGAAGTAATTGATCGATGAGTTTTAAATCTTCCCACTGACTTCACTATGTTATGAAATTGGACTAGAGACAAGCTGATCGAAAGGGCACCTAATTCAATCAAACTGATTTAATGATTTAAAAATAAAAGAAGAGATTAATCGATAAGTCATAAATCCTTTCACTGACTTCAGCAAATCATGAAGAGAATTAGAGACAAGCCTGATCAGAGACACCTAAATCAGTTATACTAATTTACCTTAATAGCGTGGATCAGCTTGAATCAATTAGTGATCTAATCAAAATATAATCTACCGTATTGGCTAGGTAAGTGAGATCGATGGGAGAATTTACCTCAACTTGTCTTAGACACCATCGAAATGGCTAAATAAGTAAATTGCCAATTAAAACCATCGATCATATTGTGAAGCAATATTGCCAAATTTACCTTAGACATCAATTGATCGATTGGTTCGATTCAGTCAATCAAAGACTCGGGCTAAATCATTGAGCCATAATCAGGTCCATATGGTATGGTCAAAATATGGACTTGATCAAGCTATAACTATTGAAGTTGATCTTAAAAAATTCTAACCTAATCTAACTCAACTTTTAGTTAGATTTAATCAATTTCTCTAATTAATCCATATTTATTTTAACCCTTGGTCTAATCTAGTTAGAAAACCTGATTCATGCTAATCTATTTCCATCATTTTATAAGGTGTCTTAACATCTTCAATTCTCAAATCTAAATTAAGTGTGTGAAACATGTGTTTCAGTTTATAGAACTATTCTAGTAGAATTTTAAATGAAACATACATCATATGTCATATAATTTTTAGATCCTAAAATCTAAGTTTCAGATCTATGTTTAATAATTAAATATGTATAAATTTGATCTAAATTACTAATGTACATCACATGCATTATAGTACAATTTAGATCTCTACCGACTACATCATATATAACCTACAATTCAGATATTAAAATAATTTTCATATCTAAATTTATTTATTAAATTATAATTAATCATAAATTACTTTAAATCTAATCTAAACATATTCATGATCTAAATAATTTTAAAATCTTTTTCGTTGTTCTTCTTCACGAGACTTGATCACAGTGGCACCCCTATACGTCATAAGAGAACTCGTCAAATGGGCTAGAGAGGGACTCAATTCCTACTTTCTCTTATGATCGGATGGCCTGGTGATCATCTCAATTTGAGTACTGAGCTACTAAAATCTAAAATTTAATTTAAAAATTAATTACATCTACATATGTAATAATCAAAATAGGCATGCATTCATATAAACATGATCATATCATTCATATTATGTATCTAATCTAATTAGATCAATGCATCAGATTAATTTTAGATAAATTTCATTCTTATTTCAGATCTAAATCTATTTTTATATAGTATATAAAATACTTAAATCAGATTTGAAATCTTATAGAAAACTTTCAAACACACACATAAACGCATAGAAAATAAATTTTGATTAGACCTAATTTTATGTTGTGTAGAATTTTATTTAAATCAGATCTAAAAATCTATCAAAATAGATTCAATTCAGATCTTGATTAAGTCTAACTTTCAATCTGAAATAATATCATAAAAATTTATTAAATAGATTTAAATAGATTTTAATTTGATTATTATTTTAACAAAATTTGCATCAAAAAATTCTATTATAATAGATTTATAAATAGATTTTTATCAACCATTGATTTTAATCTTGAAATCTAGTCAAAATCAGATCAAATATTTTTTAATTAATAGGTCTAAATTAGATTTAATATCCTACATAACAAATTTGATTACATATAATATGTAATCATACCAGAAAATTAGTTATGCATCCATATATCAGGCCAGGCTCTGATACCATTTGAAGAAAAAATTTTTCGATCTGATTCGATCTGATCGGATCGTCAGGATGCATCTGAAATTTTTTTATAATAGTGGTAATATAACATACCCAATATGTAATGGAATAAGGATCAAAATCTCTAAGAGAACTCAAATCCGATGCCTCACGAGGTCTGAATGCACAGACTCTCTACTTGATGCGCATGCCAAGCTTCGCAGGAAAGAGGGATGATCTTCTTTGCGTTAATCTTTAGAAGGGAAGCAAGGAAGGGATGAGATCTAATCTCATCAATAGGAGATGCCTTGGATAAGTGCCTTCACACCAAGATAGGACACATGAAGAAGCCTCCATGCCAAGAAGGAATTAGCGTCCGCCCTCCTTAATTTGTCGCACAACCCACTTCTTTTCACCATGCACTCACTTTCTCTTGTTGCACAAAATCAGATCTTATCTCATGGTGATTAGTGGTCTCCCCTTAAAATAGATTAGGCATCTTAAATCTGGTCAAAGACATAAAGAGTGAGGACTCCTTATCCAAATAGGAAACCCATGCAAGAAGGAAGCCAACCCCTAGCGCACATCAAACTCCTCATGCGCAGAAAAAGAATGGGGTGGAAACATTTTTGCACCTCCTCCTTTCTTTGGTCAGTTATGATGAGAGAGAGTCTCTGGTTCATTGGACTCTTTGGTTCTAAATTAAATGACTTCAATTTGACTTAGTTTGGATCTGACTCGAACTCGATTCGAACTAGATTCGAAGAGCTTGTCAATCCTAAGCTAATTAGAATTCTGGACCAAGTCTAACTTGAATTTTTAATCTAATTAAGTCTTAATTAAGTCAGATCTAATCTAAAATTAATTAAGACATAAATTCAATCTTTCATAAATCTTTTAGATCATTGATCAGATCATTATAATCTTCGAAATTAAATCTGAACCTTATATCCAGTGCTAGCTAGACTTAGTCAACTTGTTTAATTCCATATGATCGTTAACTTAGTTCTCAATTAAGCTAATCTATTTATTCAATCAAGTCAAGTACTTTCACATTGAACTCATAGACTTAGGTCAATTCTTTCCTATGTTGTTTGACTTTGTGCGTGACTCCATAGGTTCGAACAGTAAGCCGGTAGCACAGGAACAGCTTCCTATACTAATCGAAGTTACTATCTAGCAATAATTTTTGATACTTGAATAGGTCAAATATATGTAAGACAATATTCAAGAGCCTACGTATATGATTACCATATAATTCATCTTTTTGACTTCGAATGCTCAAGGACGACCTAGGATTTAACTGTCAACCCTGAATGTGTCTTCCATATTATATTTCAACCTTTTAATTTCATCATATAGATTATCCAGATCTAGGATTTACTAAATTGAAATACAGTGATATATTATCTCCTATAATCTGAAGAGATCAATCTCGTCTTGATCCACACACAGACTTCGCAAGTACGTGACTGTACCTAGTAGCCTTCCGTTACTACATTAGGAATACAAGTAGTCCAACACCAAAGCACAGTGAGTTGCTTGCAAGTTGCTATGATGATCTCAGGTCTGAGGGATACTTATGCCCATATGCTTCGCAAGCTACTTTTGACAGCAGAGTGCTCAGTAGATGAGTCACCTGTTCAGTAATGATATACCCCTACATCTTATCTATATGCCATATCAGTATCTCAACACTCCTTGGTTACGAGGACAACCAACCGATATGGCACATAATGACCTACACTTAATAAACATCATTATCCTTTAATGACGTATCATTTGGTTGCGAATATATTTAAGAACTATTCGATAAATCCTCCTTTATCGATTGTCATATAGTTTTAAAGACTTCGTCACAATATAAGAGTTCTAATAAGAAAGATGTACACATTGTAATGAAAATACTAAATAATTTTATTCATTTATAATTCATATATAAATTATAAAGAGTCCAATCATCTAAATGATTGACTTTAGGACATATTTTCTAACACCCACCGGATCTTTTTCTTATTCTATATATATCTTCCAAGATATTCCCGACAGATGAGGTCCTCGGCTCCGGCAACACTCCTCGATGTCATAGCTATGATCCCAGTGGAAGTGGCAGTACTCCTTTTGATCTCATTGGTCCAATCTTGCTCTCATTTTCTTAGACTGATGTTTGCAATACTGGCCGTCAATTTTCATCAAGATCTGAGTGCAAGGGGTAGAGAGAGGGATATAGTTGTGGAAGTATCGTGGGGACTCTTTGTCCTCTCCTGCTTTCGAGGGTGCTTTTCTCCACTCTGCTTCTGAGCTCCGCAATCATCATTATGGGGCCCTCTTTTCTCACCATCTTTCTTCCCTTCTTCTTGATAATGGATCTTGCCTTCCTCGACTTGCGCACAGGCTTGAGCTAGGAGGTCGGCATCATCTTTCAAAAAGTTTTATTAAGAAAAAAATTAGACGCTCATACTTGAGTCCTCGTTTCATCATCGAGATGGTGATGGACTCGTTGAAGTCTTGGACTTCAACACGGCCATGTTAAAATGTGCCATGTAGTTTCTTAATGGCTTTCCTTCTTTTTACTCAATAGAGAAGAAGTTGTCATTATTCTTTGGCTATGGCCTCTGACTGTCGAAGTGCATTATGAACTATCTTCTTAGCTACTTGAAGGGGTGAGCCGATCCCCATAGGGGCTAGAAAACTAGACTCTCGCACTTTTCTTGAGAGTCATTGGGAAGGCTTAGCAGAGGAGGGCATTGGTCGCATCATGAGGGCTTTGTAACCCTCCAGATGGTTGAGCGGATCAGTCATACCATTGTATTGCTCGACTTGTGGCATTTTGAATTGATTTGGGACCAGTTCGCTTAGGATTTCTCAAGAGAATGGAGGTTGGGTTGTGAAGCTGAAGCCATCATTCTGTTGATGTCTAGCTCTCTAAAATTTGTTAATTCGATTTTTAGTTCCTGGACCTTCCTCTCAAGTTCATCTTCTCATCGGGAGTAGGCCTGGCATAGGCTTGAGGTGGAGTTCTCCAGCGATTGATCTTGTCATCATCCCTTCTCAAAATCTGAGGGCATTGAGATGAGCGATGTGGGGCTAGTTCTATGGATCATGATCGTCAGTGGAGGTTTGAGCTGCATTCATGTGCCGACGCCCTCATTCTAACCCCTCCATGTGGTTCCAACAGCTATGCTGAGATGGAGCCGTTGGTGGAGCCTGGGTCCTTGCTGCGCTTTGCTGTAGCTACTGTATAGTGGCCATGAGCACTTAGACTTGCTCCACCAGTGTATTAATAGGACCCAATTGGGGAGGTTGCTCTCTAACATCTCACGCATTAGGTGCGCTGTGCAAAGAAGATCTTTGATAAGATCTTGTTTGCATTATCTTCTTCGAGGAAATGGAGTGACACCTACCCCTTTTCTTTTGCACCAATCTGTTGTTGCGCCTCTTCGACTGGATGATATGGTGGAGTAACTAGACCAGATAGCTCAAATTATATGTTGTGCTAGAGTCGGCAGGCGATGAGTTGGAACTCTAGTGACCTACAAAGAAAGTTCGTACGTCGGAAAGAAGATGGGAGTTCTTCGATGGGGACCCTCTGAAGCTTAAGGTAGTGGCAGTCGGAGAGGGACAATAGTAAAAGAAGGTGGTGAGAATAGAGTCTCAAGTTGAGAAAGAATAAAATCCCTCTGTTCTTCCCTTCGCTTCTTCTTTTATAGGAGAGAGTCTCCCAGGTGGTTAGTGCCCACTGAAGTCAGAGTAGTGGCTGTCGGAGCCAGGATAGTGAATCCTGTCAGAGTTGTAGTAGTGTTTGTCAGAGCTAAGATAGTAGATGTCAGCAAGCTGTCTCAGGGCCAGTCGTCCACGTCTGGAGGGGTAGTGGGCCTGTGCAACAGAGTGCCCGTGAGATCTGTGTGCCAAGTGTCCCTAGAACCATTCGATTTGAAGAAAGGCTCATAGGAAGCTGGGGCAAAAGGGAGATGATATTGGCTGGAGATCGATGACGTTGGGTTTGCTGAACTGTCGACTTTTCATGATCGGCCATCATCCGATGACATTAGTGCCATGCGAATCTTATGACGTCCCAGGTTGCTGCATCATAAAGTCAGATATTCATCACGTGCTAGAAATTCGAACACGTCAGCAGGCGAACCGAATATGGTCCAACAAATATAATATTTAATATAATATCTTATTTATTA
>KE504781.1:270403-285136 GCA_000441515.1 Elaeis oleifera | reverse complement strand
TATAATAATATAATATATTATACTATATTATTATATATAATAATATTTATATAATAAAGAGAATTATGAAAAATATGAATAGATCTTAGCAACTTATTCATAAAACTAGTAATAAAAAGAGTATATATAATAGATTTCTGAGCCATTTTTCAATGCATAAAAGAACATAAAAAAATTATTTTAAAAAAAATTAATGAGAAATATCTAATTGAGTTTAAATTTAAAAATAGCTATATACTTAAGTTTCAAGTAAAAAATCTTCTCCATTTGAAACATAACTTAAAAGTAACTATCCAAATGGAGTGAAATGATCCAATTATCTTTGTAGTTATAAAGCAACACCACACTATTATAAAGTAATACTATATTATTATAAATAATATTATACTATAATAAAATAATATAATACTATTATAAGTAATATTATATTATTATAAATTATACTATATTATTATAAATAGTACTATATTATTGTAAAGTAATACTACAATAAAAAAATACTACACTATGATAATATAATATTATCTTATTATAAAGAAATACTACACGAATATAGTATAATAAAGTAGCACTACTTACAAAGGAATACTATACTACTATAATATAATACTATCTTATTATAAAAAAATATTATACTAATATAATATAATAAAGCAGCACTGCATTATTATAGAGGAATATTATATTAATATAATGTAATACTATCTTATTATAAAGAATATTGTACTATAATAATATAATACTATAGTATTTTAAAAAATATAAGGATAATTTCAGTCAAAATAGATAGTTGCTTTTAACTTATGTTTGGAATGGATAGCTACTTTTATATAAAACTCAATTAGGAAGCTGCTTGTAAGTTGAAAGTAAAGCTAGAAATTTATCTTTAGTTCTTTAAATTATTTTTCTATAGATATCTAGATAAGTTTTTCACCCTAAAAAGGATGGGCCCATAATTCTTTCAGGTGGATACAGTCAACACAAAGTGGGGTTCAAGTCTATTGGACATCTCACGTGTTGTGTAGTATAAGTTCCCTAAATTTTCTGCCCTATGATTTTGTTAGCTTTAAACTTTCAAGCCTTTAGTTGAGATGGTTGAAATTTTAATTCCTTTGGAGCAAAGGTTAAAATTTTTAAGCGGAAGTTTAATTATATCCATTTCCAAGAGACTTAAAATTTTAAAATCTCACTCTTGACGGTCCTACACTAGATAGTGAAGTGTAAGCACACTTGCATTTGCCAACTTTTGGTTCTTCCAAGTCCAGTTTGGTTTCAGGGACGGCAGGCTAGCAGCCACATGCGCATGTCAATCGCTTGACTCAACCAGCAATGTCATAATGAGGCAAGGCATGGTGTGCGGGAGTCACATTGACACACTCGGCACATAAATATACGTGGCCCGCACATTTTGCCATTTGCCCAACCAATTTAATTAAACTTTGATTACCATATACAATCTAAGCATTTTAGAGGAAGTTTAATTTTGTATTTGACTTTTAGGTGCAATGTAAGCATTACAAATTGATTTAATTTCAATTAAATTTATGAATTTAAATGGCTAACTCTCAACTAACTTCCGCCATTATAACATATACATTACAGATCATAACATGCACGCGCTATCGAGCTGCTATGAGTTGGTCAATGCTAGTAGTCTGTTAAGGTGTTTATCGAGTTAGAGTACTTTACCAACCTCTTTGGCGATAATCTGGACCAACCTTATGAAATCGCAGGTCTCGGGTCCGAGTGCAACCCATCAAACCTAATAACAAGCCTTGTGTCAAGAGAGAGCCCCATTAGCCTTTCAATTTTCCATCATTTTTTTCCTTTTCAATTTTCTTAGCTTTCTTTTTAGACAATTAAGAGAGTGGCTTGGGTCAAGTCAAACCTCCACACTATTGTGCTCGTTATAGAGAGGCTTTGGGTTGAGCCAACTTCATTGTTCTATGGAGACGATCTTGTCATGAACCAATACGATTGTATGAAATCCATTCTAAATGCAGCGTCTTCACATGCCTGGGTTGAGGCATGCCTTCCTTTCCCCTTAATTTTTCAATTTGTTTGATTACTTAATTTTTGAAATTATTATTTTAGAGAATTATTGGCAATTTCTAGGAACCTACCACCAACAGTAACATCATTTCCATGAAGATAGAAATGAATAATAATTTTGATATAAAGTAGTTAACAACGCTTCTAATATAAATATTTAAAAAATATTCTACATGAGTTAACTAGTGACAGTATGGCAAATAATAAGAAATAATTAATTGCTTAGTATTCAATTTAAAAATATTATTTATTGGAAGTAATGGAATGTAATGTAACTTGCATTCACTAACATTAAAAAATTATTACCAAAAGTTTATGATGTAAACATACTAGCCAATAAGCATCATGTAATGCACGTTAAAGAAAAAGACTTAATAAAAATATTAAAATTTATTACTAAACAATATAAATAAATATGTAAATAAAAATAAACATATTAACTAAAAACATGTTAATTAGAATACAATATACAAACAAAAAGTAAAACAAAAGAAGAAATAAAAAATTAGAAATAAGAAAGTTAAAATGTCAAATACAAATAAATAGGAAATAATAATAAAATAGGAAAACCAATTAAAGACAAGAAGAAAAAATAGATAACAAATAATGTAGCACAAACTATACATCATAATATTCAAACAAAAATGGTAAAATTCAAAATGTAGTAAAAAATATATAAACATAAAATATATAAAATAAAAGGAATAATTATAAAATATGAAATAGTATTTAATACAATATCATAATAAAATATAAATATATAAATATTGGAATTGTACTGTTATTCTTTTGGTAGTGTTGGTTGGATAATTCTGGGTGTACTAAGGACTTATTCCATCTTATTTCCTAAACAGATGAAAATTAATAGTAGGCCATCCTGGTTTAGCAATTCCGATCAACCCTCTATAATTTTAAAATATCAATTTCATGGTGGATCATGGAATTGATAATTTTAGGTCATATTGAACATCAATTGGAATAACACTGCACTAATTACACTGAAATAAAGGTGGAATACCAAATTTCTAATCAAACAAAAATCTGAAGTAACAAGGATGAATAGCTATTCTTCGAGAATTCGTATTCCTATTCCATAATAAAATTTGGATATCCAGACACTACATTTATGCATTCTTTCGTCTCATGTCCTAACAATGGAAAGAGAATCATGAGTATCAGAGTATATTCCTTATATTCTATTCCCATTTCATTCTAGTACCTTTTGATTGCTGCAAACCAAACATAGTGTTTGGGTTTGGCCTGACACACCTGATATGAGTGCAATGGTTTAGCCATTTGGTATGTTATCCGGAGAACTAATAACAATCAAATGATAGGATATTTGGGCGCACAAGAAAAACTATATATGGTTTCCAAACTGGCAGACATCAGGAGAATGTTTAAACAAATGTTTTGGTAGAAATGCAATGGCCAATGGTGACATGGAACCTAATGTGAAAAATTGTAGAAAGATTGTAGATTAGAAGGATAAGAATGGGAAAAGTATCAAATTCTGAACCACTGGTTATTAGCAGGTAATAACAGCCAGCAAAGACTTGGTATGGAATCAAAAAGCAATATAATTCAAAACAAGGCATTGCAACAACAGTCACTAATCTTAAGAACCAAATGGAGATCTTTCAGCATCACAAACACAAACTAGCCTCAATGGAAAAGCTGTCGAATCCCACTACCAAGCATCCCCTGTTCTGCCCGGCTCTCTTCTTTACTACTCCTCGATGCTTCGTGGTTGCATGGTGGGGCCTCGGCTACTGGTGAATGATCCATGCGTGATTGAAGGCCGGTCCCTGTTTTGACGATGTGAACCATCTTCTTCATCCTCTTTTAGTTCAACCGCTAGCCGTGCATTGTTTCTATCAGCATCGTGACAGTCATTGGGAGCCTGAACTCTAGCCAAAGTGACCACCACTTGTGTCGGCCTTGCGCCACCCAATTTAAGAACAAGGCCACCCTTGCCAGCTCCATTTTATCTTCTCTCTCTTTTTCTGTCTTCCTCATTCATTCTATCTTTGTCTCCCTGTGTACTGGGTGGGCCCTAGGAGAAGGTCCCTTCCCCTGGTGGGTTTATACGGCCGGCCAGAGTAAAGGGTCGTGAGTTGACCTAACAATCGTCCCTTTACGTCATTCTGCGCCCTAACCATCGTTGGATGCTATTGAAATTTTCATCATCGTTGGCTGCTATTGTCCTACTTCTAATCAAATTAGATTGTCTTTCCTGGATCTAGCAAGCTGTTACCCACTTCTGATGGACCCAATCTGTTGGACTGTATTATCCGATCAATCATATCTAAAAATTGAATAATATACATCCAATTGAATCTATCTTTGTAATTAAATTTATACGGATGTGATAAAAATTTGAGCATCCGACTAATATCCGTATCTATATCCATATCCATTAAAGAAACAAAGATATTGATATGGATGGACAACTGATCTATATCGGAATATCCAATTTCATTTATAATCCTATTTAATTTTATATAGTATTTATAATTTTTTAAAAAAATAAATGACGACATTAACATGCTATTAATTAATTTATCATCCACTTAGTAATATCTTTAGTTCTATGACTATAAAATTTAATCATCTGAGTTATATCCATATTTGTATTTATATTTTCAGTATCTAATATGTATCAGTATCCACTTAATAAAATATGAATATGAATTTTTGCATCTGATTAATATTCGTATCTATATCTATATTCATTAAATAAAATAAATATAGATATGGATATGCTAGTATCTGATCCATTTTCATCTGTCCATGCTTTTCTCTCTCACACACATATTGTCCATCAATAAAACTATAACCCTTTATTTATTTTAATTTTTAATTAATGCAAAAATAGAAAAATCTAGAGTTAAGAAAAATTTGGATATTAAAACTCTAAAATTAGGAAATTAGCTATAAATAGACAATGGTTATCATTGATGGTTGATCAAGGTACAAGTGGGTTATATGTTAATTTTAAATTCATTGGACATGTTTGGTATGGATTAATAAACATTGTCGCTTAATGGTTGCCGACGGAGACAAGGATCCATGTATACAATCATCTATATATATAAAGAGAGAGAAGGAGCTAGCTGAACTTGGCTATACTTGGATAAATCTCCTCTCAAATTCATCATGTCTATATTAGACAATGGAAGTTCCAAATTGACGATTCAAGATAGTGGATGTGCATATATATATATATATATATATCTATGTGTATGTGTGCGTGCGCCCGCACATGCATGCGTGTGTGTACATAAATATATATGTGTGTGCCTGTGTATCATATATCAATGATTTTCAATTTTTCATGGAATGTGATCACCATTTATTATATGATCTTGTTACATATATCTAACAAATATAAATGGTTTTGGTTGCTCAGAAAATGATACTAGTTCTTTGAACTTTGGTAAGAAATATAGTATTATATATTATTTATTTGGTAAGAATAAAATTGAATAAAATAATCTCATTAAATGGATATCCACCAAGGAGTTATACGTGGTATTATGGATAACCATTGTTGCTGTAAGTCTCCGGCCTGACATTAGTTACCCGCCGACGTAGAGCTCGAAGCTGGTGAAAAGGTACTTCCTCCTTGGGGAATTTGAATGGAAATCCGCATGCACCGAAGATACTCTAACAAGGATCCTTTGATGCTTAAGTTGGCCAAAGCTTGAAAACAAAAAGAAAGAAGGAAAAGACTAGAGACTAGGAGAGTGGGCACTATTATGCCTAAATCTGATAGGCTCTTAGGTCCTAATTTGCTAGGTTGTTAGGCCTTAATCTGGTAGGCTACTAGGATTGAAAATCTGTCCACTAATATATAAATCATGATTGTTAGTCATGGGCACTAATTGTGGATTCCATCCATGTTCAGAAGTTGTAGGGATATTCCAGCAAATCGACCATGCTGTTGAAGTAGCCAGTGGCTTGAAGTCAGCATGGCACCGAGGTGCCGCCTCAGTTTGAATTCGATATTGATTGAGAATATATGAGGTCGTGATCCTCTAGGCAGCATTGTCCAACATCTGGGTAGGTTTTGATGGGATGGAGTTGACATTTGCTAGATTGGTGTCCATTTTGTGATGAGGTAGATAAGTCCTAGGTCGTAGACTTGAGCTATTTCTTTTAGATTGGAGCTATGATGTGGTTTAGGTCACCTCAATTCTAAGCCAACGTACTCCAATTAGTAAAATAGCTCACCCAAATGACTCACACCCCAATACTTGCCTCCCACTCCGAAGTCTAAAGTGGCTTGTTGACTTTGAATGGTGGGAGTAGCTAATTGGGGGAGCCATTTTGGTCGTCGGGCACATCTAAGGTCGACTTTAGGTTCATGCTGGGACTTGTGCCGCTATTACTATATAGAATGTTCTAAGCTCAGTTCCCATGGTAATGCTTCGGATGAGGTGCCATAATTACAAAAGCACAAGAATTGAAGCAGCGCACGGGGGTCATTTACAATATTTGATTCCAAAGATCCCTCGATTACTAGCATATCATATCCGAGGCTGACACATGGCAAAGTGCATGTTTCCATAATCACTACTGCTGTAGATTCCTGGCTTGGGTTGGCTTGGCTGGAGATGCACGGCGACTACAAGATAGCTATGGTGGTACCTGCAAAGTAAGTCCCTGATCAGAGTTGGTTTCAGCGAGAATCTTTCGATGCTCAAATCAGAAGTCTGAAATAGATGGGACCTCTAGCAATCCCATCCAAGTCGACACCAATCCTGAGGATCTCTAGCAATGAACTACTAGAGATAGACGATGAGCCGGAGGTCATCACTATAGCTCCACTAATGTTGGTTCTACCGACCTCCCTAGAGATGGGCCAAGCTCGGAGTCCGACAACACGCCACGGCTCTTCTCCTCTCTTGGTGATAGTTCCTGCACTAAGGGCTGCACCATCTCTGTTCACCCCGAGCTCTTTTGCAGCAAGGGCTGGGTTGGGCCCTTCTCATCTGGGACTGAGGGGGAGCTCCTCACTTTAATGAAGGTGGTCTAAAGATCCGACTCCAGACTTTTGGATACTCAACTCATCCAGAAGCTGATACAGATGATCCTCTTGTCAGTGATTAGTCAATTAGTAAGACTTGTCGTAAGGAGGAGGTTGCAAGCTCGGGCTTCTCTGTACTCCTTATGGTGAGTCCTCTCTCTAGTTTAGTCTTTTTCGGCTTTTATAACTTGACATTTTGTCTATTCCTTTTTGCAGCTTCTCTATGACTTCAGCATGCTTAGTGAAGGGATTTTGAACTTTCGCAACCTGAGACAGGAGTTGGAGAATAAGACTCGAGCTATCAAGGCTTGAGCCTAGGCATTGTTCTATCATCATTGTGACAGTCACTGGGAGCTTGACCTCTAGCCAAAGCGACCACCACTAGTGTCGGCCTTGCACCACCCAATTCAAGAACAAGGCCACCCTTGCCAGCTCCATTTTATCTTCTCTCATTTCTATCTTTCTCATTCATTCTCTCTTTGTCTCTCTATGTACTGGGTGGGCCCTAGGAGAGGGTCCCTTCCCGTGTATTGCCTTAGTGGGTTTCTACTGTCAACCTGAGTAGAGGATTGTCAATTGACCTAGCAATCGCCCTTTTATGTCATTCTATGTCCTAACCATCATTGGACGCTATTGAAATTTCCACCATTATTTTCTTTTGGTAAAAAATTTCCACCATTGTTGGCTGCTATTGTACTACTTTAGTCAAATTGGATTGCCTTTCCTTCCTAGATCTAGCAAGCTGTTACCCACTTCTCACCAACCCAGGTTGTCAGACACTGTTACCTGATCAATCATATTTAAGGATGAAAGTGTATCGGATAGTATCCATTCAGATCCATTTTCATATCTGAATCTATCTGAATGTGATAGAAATTTGAGTATTCGACTAATATTCGTATCCATATCTATATTTGTTAAAGAAAATAGATGTTGATATGGATAGATAGCTATCTAATCTGTGTCTAAATATCCGATTTCGTTTGTGATCCTATTTAATTTATATAGCACTTATGAATTTTTAAGAAAATAAACAATGACATTAACATGCTATTAACTGATTTATCATCTACCTAGTAATATCTTTAGTTCTATGACCATAAATTTAATTATCCGACTTATATCCATGTTTATATCTATATTTTCGATATCCAATTTGTATCTATATCTATTTAGATAAATATTTGTATCCATATCTATATTCATTAAATAAACAAATATGGATGTGAATATGCTAGTATCCAATCCTTTTTCAGTGGTCCATGTCTTTCTCTCTTACACACACATATTTTCCATCATTAATCATTACAATTTTTACTAACTTTTGGTTTCAGTTCTATGAGGGTGCAATTATTCAAACAAGAAGATGTTGAGTAAGAGTTGAATCCTTAATCGAGATAAAACTATAACACTTTACTTATTTAATTTTAATTAAAGCAAAATAGAATAATTTAGAGTTAAGAAAATTTAGATATTAAAACTCTAAAACTAGGAATGATAAGTAGAAAATGGTTATTATTGATGGTTGATCAAGGTACAAGTGGGTTCTACATTAATTTTAAATTCATTGGACATGTTTGGTATGGATTAACAAACATTATAGCTAAGTGATTGTCGATAGAGGTAAGGATGCATGTATATTATTATGGAAGAGACCTACTGATCTGGATCAATCCTCCATTGAGGCGTGCCCAAGATAATGTGGTAAGGTCACACCGGCTGTGAATCCAAGGACCACCAATTTAGCTAGCCGCACTGGTGAAGCCTCCGCCTACCATTCATAACTAACAATCTCAATTCAAAGAAGGTGAAAAATATTCCTCCCCCAAAAAAAGTCAAAACATGACCAACGGTCTGCAGAGTTAAGCCTAACAAACTCACAGATTCCAGCTAACAACCTATGTATGGGCTCAACCTCCAAATAAAGAGGTACAAAGAGAACCCTCAGATAAAGAAAGAAAGAAACTACAATACTACAGAGGAGTTCTTGCTCCGCTCTCCCAACTCTTGTGATCTTTTTTCTCTACTATTTTTAAAGTTTTGGCTAACTTAAGCATCAGAAGGTCTCCCATCGGAATAGCCCTAGCTAGTGTAGAGTTTCTTGTTGGTACCCTCTGACATCGTAGATCTTGATCAGTGTCCAATGCCAGTCACATCAGCACCTCCTCAAAGTTTTGTGGCAACAAATTAGCGCTAGAGGAAGGATCTAGGTCCCTTTGAGAGAAAAAAAAATATGATGCGAATGAAAGCACAAAACTCCGTCACCTCCCATCGGCAATCCATCTGTCATAGCCAGAGCAGTATTGCTCGTGGATCTATTTCAGTGCAACGTCTGACTATAATAGATCTACAGTCATTTGACACTCTGACTCACCAAATCTAGATATTGACCGATGCTATGCAGTGACTCTAACAAATGATGGAGCAGCAACAACCAGCATGTGGAACTAAACTCTCAAGTAGTTCCCTCCCATCTTAGCTGGTCGTCTTATTCCTAGAGTCTGAGATCCACCCTCTGGCAGCACTCCCACCACTCCACTACCATTCCACTTTGTTTATCTTTCATCAGAGCTTGAGGGAAGAGGCACACCTGAGAAGCCCTTTCTCCACCAGTGATTTGGTCCCGGCCAACTTTCCTAGGCCTGGAAGATCCCAACGGGAGGAGAAGCTTAAGAAAGAGTTCAGAATATTGAGCGTTGTCTTGGCAAAGTCCAGGATGGGCCGTATCGGAGCAAAGATGCCTCGACTTCAACTCTCGACTACCATTCACCCAGACCATTTTGGAAGAACCGATCCAAACTTGGTTCAAAATACCTTAGCTGGAGCCGTATGATGGCTTCACATATCCACTTTATCATCTGCAAGGTTATACAACCCTCATGATGTTGTAAGGTGCTTCAGACGCCCTCCTTTGCTTCACCTTGCCAGCCATCCTCAGAAAATCAGCACGAGCATGGTATTCTAGACTCCAATCCATGTCCATTCATTTATTTGAGTAGCCCGATAGACTATTTGTTACTTATTTGGTAGCTGCCAACCCAACTAAAGAACTTAGATAGCCCCTTCTCTTTCCAGCAAGAAGAGGACAAATCACTAGATTACTACATTGCATACTTCAATGCTGCCATGCTTGAGGTGTGGAGCCTCGATCAGTCAGTGGCAATGTTAGCATTCAAGTGAGGACTGTGGAATGAGCGCCTTATCTACTTTCTCAAAAAAATTTTTGAGAGACTATGCTAACCTATTGGCTCGAGCTCGAAAGTATGCTTAATTAGATGAAGGAAGCTCAAAAACTCCATAGGCAAGTAGAAGGAAAGAAGACCTACAGTAAGAAGAGAAATCAGAAAGATCCCCGAGTAGCTCGGATCGAGAGAGAATCTTCTCGATCACAAAAAAGCTACCATCTGAGGAGTCTTTCCTAGTGATCGATAGGTACATTCCTCTGACTGCCCCTCAATCCCAGAGTTTGATGGAGATTGAGGGCTAAGAGTACCGATGATGACCTCGATTGATGAAGTCTCCTTCAGATAGGAGGAGCAAAAGGAAGTACTGTCATTTCTACCACGACCATGGCTATGACATCGATGAGTGCCACCCACTTAAGGATGAGATTGAGGTCTTAATCCATGGGGTTATCTTGTTAAATATGTTCAGGAGCTACAAAATCGAGCGCCCGATGAGAAGAACAAGAAGAACCAACCAATGGTTGGTGTCATCAATGCCATCTCCACTTGGGGGGCAGGAGACAAAATTGAGGAAGAGAGGGGAATGGTGTCTCGATGGGCATTGCTTTCTTTTCTAATTTTTAAGGGAAGTTAATGGTGCCATTGTTGCACTACCGATGATAGCCAGCCATGATATAAATCCAACATGGTCCACTATACTATAGCGTGGACGGCCCATTGTAGTCAACCGAGATAATCTCTCAAAAAATCTAACATGGCCCACTATAACCATGGATGGCCCAATATAGCCATCTGGGCCAATCCTTTGTGTAATCCAATGTGGCTCACTATAGCCACGGGTGGCCCATTATAGCTACATGGCCCACTAAACCAATAGAGATTAATCCTCTAGAGATCTCACACTACCAACAGAAGCCAACAATGACGACAAGAGAAGAGTCGACTCATCTTAAAGAATGTACATTTCAGAGAAACTCATTGCATTTCAATTAAGCGAAGCTTATTACAACATAGAAAAAGAAGAAATATAAAGCTCAAGCCCCACCAACACCCTTGAAACACAAGCTTTAGGTCGATGCAATCCCTGACGGAGAGTGTAGGATTCCCCATTTTGCAACGATCACCGGCTATTCTCAAAAAGATATCAATGATGGCATCACTACAAGAATTCAGACTATTAATGACGGCTAGTTGCCATCACTAATAGTCCAAATACTATCACTAATAACCTTGCCATCGTTAATTCTATTGTAACAGTCAATTTGAAAAAATTTGATCGTTAAATATCCTTATTAGCAATGGAAACCATAGTCGTCACTAATAAGGCTATTAGCGACAGCTTTAGCGATAAATTTTTTATCACTAATTATTTTAATTTTAAATTAATTTAAAAAAATTAAAATATTAGCGATAGTATTTTTATGGCTAATGCTATTGTTAATAATTATTAGTAACCAATAATACCATCGTTAATACCGTCTCTAATTTTTTTAATTTTAAATTAAATAATTTTTTTAAAAAAATATTAGTGACGGCATTATTGTCGCTAATATCATTGTTAATAAGTATTAACGATGATATTTCCATCACTAATACCATCACTAATAATCAATATTATTTTTAAAAAATTAATAATAATATTTTTAAAATTATTTTAATTAATCACAATGAATTATGGTTCCTAATACCTGTTATTATTAAAATCTAAAGATAATATGATAATTAAAATTAAGAACTAATTATATTATATTAAAATATAAATTATATATTTTTATAAGCAGTATCAAAAAAATATAATACATAAAAAAAGGTCTGATCCTCATCGTCATCCACCTCCTCCTCCTCCTGCTCCTCTCCAACAGCTGGTGGATGAGAACCGAATGTTCCAGCATCCTGTAATAAAAAAATAAATAATATTGTAAGTTTCAATATGGAGATATATCTTTCAATACGGAGGTATATCTTTTGATATACTCTGATTCTCAAACAGATTATTCTTACATATTTCATTCATGATACAAAGCTATAGACACCTCCGATCCATCAATTGGATAGCTAGATTGAATTTTTAGCCCCTAGATCTCTTTTTCGGACTCAAACCTAAATATATGAAGCTTCTAAATATGAGAACTTAAAACAAGTAAAAGGATTTAGTAATATAATTCCTGATGTGATGGCTAGGATGACGAGCCCAGCCGATCACATAGCTGTGGGTCTCAGAAAAGCTCTACGATCATATCACAGATGGCATCCAAGAGGCTTTGAGGTCGCTGGCTCAGAAGCCTCTTCACAACCTCCTCTATATGCACATCTCTCTAGATCTGGGACATCGAGGCTTGTGAGAATGTTGAAGGATATCGAGTCGGTGGAGGGTCGAAGCTGTGGTCGAATTCTATGATCTGGCTCCTACTCACACCCCAGTGGCGTTGAGCCATCCCTTAAGGTCAAGGGGGGCTGAGAAGATGGATCATCGCCATACCTCTCCGCAACGTACGCCACATAACACATCTGCACAATTCAAAAGTACATTAGTTCTAATATAAAAATCAGATCCTATAATAATTTAATTAGTAATTAAAGTTTGAAGTTCTTGCCATGATCTGTCATAATGTATAATTTAAATAGTCATCAATCCTCCTAGACTGATGTGTAGTCCGCCACAACTACGACTGATCTGGTGGATGACCCAGCTGCCATATCTACAATAAGTAAATAATAAATTAAATTAATTAAAGTATACGTATAAGAATTTTTTTCTAGTGAAGAGTTTTGGTATATATTTTTATCAGTCTATCAACCATAATATGTGTGCCGACTGAGCCATCCGTGTGCCTCATCGGATCTTGCTGGGCGATCTAATTCTGTTGGGCCCTCTGCCACCTACCGAAGTACTCCTCGCAGCTCCATTGGTCGTAGAGGGCCTACCATATATCTATCCGTATCCAGTGATCTGTGAAAGATATCCAATTTGATGGTGATTGAGAACCAGAGTGGTGGATGGTAGACTGCCTGAGGCTGTAGAGGTCATCTCGGAGCCTCCATGTAGCCACCTCCTTGAAGGTCCAACAGCCAAGCTCCTTGTCCTGAAGAGTCTTGAATCAATAGCACTCCTGTGAGATAGAAGCAAGCATATATTAATATGTAATTAAAATACCAATGTATCGAGAATTTAAAATTAAACTAGTTTTGACTTATCAGAAACATCTCCAAGGCTACATCACGAGCTCCCGATGGCCAATTCGAGAACTCATTCATTAGTCTTGACATCAATCGATGTATAATCTCGATAACGACAAGAGATTAGAAGGCTCTTTGAATGTGTTGCAAAATTGATTTCGAAGAATAAATGTTAACTCCAAAATTACTAAATTTTAAATATATTGAACATATAGTACTTACGAGCGGCTCTAAATATGGATGATCTCTCTATCCTCCAATCGAGTCGGAGGTGCCGTGAGCCGGACAGATCCTCGACCATGATGTTGTGTTTGAGAGTTAGCGGTCACTGCTGCATGCGACTATGGTGTTACTAAAAGGAATATGCTTTATAAGCTAATCAAAATTTATATTCAGATAAAATTTCTTTATAATCTTTCAGACTCATATAATTGATATTTTATCAATAAATAAAATATATTTATATTTCATCATATGCTGCATCTTGTGTTTGTAAAGATTATGATGAACCCCATAAATCAGGATAATGGTTTAGGGTTGTAATGAGATCATATCTATGAGACCTAAACTTTAAAATCTTGATCTAGAATATTTTAATCATAGGAGCATTGAGTTGGAGATCAATATTTCAGATAGACTGGCACATCCTATGTATACTCGATGAAAATAATGACTGATCTCATAAGCCACTTATGTGAGACACTAATACAAAGATGTGGGTGCTCATTATGGAATGAGTTCACTGAACTGATTCATCTTGAGAAACATCTTATGAAATCTTCTTATCTGTCAAAAGATATTTTTTCTTAGTGAGAGTTGTGCATGTAATCTTTTGACCTGAGACTACCATAGAACTTTATATATACGAATCTATATTTTGGTTCATACTCATTCATGACTTAGTTATGTATAGAGTTTTCTGAATATGATAGATTGTATATGGAGATTGTGAGTAGATCAACATGGAATCGATCACTTGTGATAAGAGGAGATCACATCCTACTTATTCTAATCATATGATGATTTAAAGAGACTTTGATCAAAGTAGAATAAAAATTAGAAAAAATTTAATATTTATTAATCAAATCATCTTCATAAGATTGAGAGAAATATGAATGTAAAATAGGATTTGACATGATTTCATATCCATAATTGTATTCAAGATGCAGTATGATCGCAGGATTGAATTGCATGGTAACTTATCATTTAAGAATATTTTTGATATTTTATTAAAATTTTATATCTTTTGGATAGATATATACTTTGCTAGACATCAATTTTATTTAT
>KE504781.1:248809-266302 GCA_000441515.1 Elaeis oleifera | reverse complement strand
AAATATATTTATATTGATAAAATAAAAAATAAAAGAGAGAACATATAAATAATACTTTACTTGGTATTGTCGACTTAGGCATATAAGTGAGACAAAAATTAACAAGTTATATAAAGAAAGATTTTTTGATTCTTAGAATTATGAATCATTAGGAACTTATGAATCTTATCTTGTCAGAAAAATGACCAAGATTCTATTCACTAGACATGAAGAAAGGACAAGTGAGTTATTAGGACTTGTGCATACAGATGTATATGATCCTATGACAACTCAAGCCAAAGATGGATACTCTTATTTCATCACAGTTATTGATGATATGTCAAGATTCGGATATGTGTATCTTATGAAACATAAATCTGAAGCTTTTGATAAATTTAGAGAGTATCAAAGTATGATCGATAAGCAAACTAGAAAGTGTATTAAAATTCTTCGATCAAATTGAGGAGGTGAATACCTTCTGGTGGGTTCTTAGATTATTTAAAGAAATGATATTATCTCTGAATGGATCCCTTCTTATACATCACAATTAAATGGCGTGCAGAAAGGAGGAATCACACCTTATTAGATATGGTGTGGTCCATGATGTGCTTTACAAATTTATCTATTTCTTTATGGGGTTATGTCCTAGAGACTGTAATGTATATTTTGAATAGAGTACCTTCAAAGTCTGTACTTAATATTTCATATGAGATATGGAGAGGTAAAAAATCTAATCTTAAATATCATAAGATTTGAGATTGTCCGGCTTATATAAAAGAAGTTTTGGATATAAGCTAAGTGCTAGGACAGATAAGTATTTATTATAGGATATCCTAAAGATAGTATGGGATACCTTTTCTACTGCCCTACTGAATAAAAGTTTTTGTTAGTAAGCATGCCATTTTTATGGAGAAAAAATTTATCCTAAAAAGAGGCAGTGGGAGAAATATTGAACTTGATGAAGTTCAAGACTTACAAATAGAGACACAAGATATTTCTCAATCAGAAGTATCCATTGAAAAGGAACAACTATAACACATACCTCCTCTCCGAAGGTCAGAAAGAGTACAAAATGCACCTCTGAGGTACAGGTTCATTATTGAGAATAATGAAGCACACATCATTGAAAATGATGATCCTCTGACCTATACGGAAGCTGTCCTAAGTAGTGACTCAGACAAATGATTGGAAGCCATGAAATCTAAAATGGACTCAATGTATAACAACCAAGTTTGGATTTTGACTGATGCACCAGAGGGTGTAACACCTATTAGGTACAAATGGGTCTATAAGAAAAGTTTGGAGCTGATGGCCAAGTTGAAACCGACAAAATCAGATTAATGGCTAAAGATTTTAGGTAACAATAGAGCATTGATTATGATGAAACATTCTTACCTGTTGTTATGCTCAAATCTATTTGGATTATACTTGCAATAGCAGCATACCATGACTATAAAATCTAACAAATGGATGTCAAGACTGTATTTCTTACAGTTATCTTGAGGAAGAGGTCTACATATCCCAACCAGAAGGATTTGTCTTAAGTGGGAGAACAAATTAGGTATGCTATCTTAAAAAATTCATTTATGGATTAAAATAGGCTTCGAGGAGTTGGAACATCCATTTTGATGTTATAGTCAAAGAGTTTGGCTTCATCAAAAATGTAGATGAATCTTGCGTATATAAGAAGACTAGTGAAAGTGTCATTATCCTTTAATTTGTATGTGGATGACATACTTCTTATTGAGAATAATATCCTAATATTACAATTGGTCAAAATATGGCTATCAAGTAAGTTTTCATGAAGAACTTGGGTGAAGCATCCTATATATTTGGTATAAAGATCTATAGGGATAGATCTAAAAGGATATTAAGCTTGTTCCAGTCCAGGTACATAGATCTTGTGCTGAAAAGATTTAGCATAGATGGGAGTAAAAGATGTTACTTATCCATGAGTCAAGGTATATATCTCTCTAAAAAAATATCTCCTAAGACATCGAAAAAAGAAATAGAATGAGCTCCATTCTCTATGCTTCGACAATAGGGTCAATCATATATGCTATATTATATACCAAGCCTGATGTTGCCTATTCCTTAGGCATAGTTTGTAGATTTTAGACTGAACCAGGTGAGGATCATTAGAAAGCAGTGAAAAATATTCTTAAGTACTTGAAAAGGACTAAAATATTTTCTAATATATGGAGGATCTAATCTAAAACTAAAGGATATTTTGACTCTAGTTTTCAATCAAACCTTGATGATAGTAAGCCCACTTCAGGATATGTCTTTACTCTAAATGATGAAGTAGTGAGTTGAAAAATTTTAAGCAGCAGACTGTAGCTGATTTAATCACTGAGGTAGAATACATAGCTACAAGTGAAGCCACCAAAAAGCTGTCTGGATAAAAAGTTATCACTGAATTGGATGTCGCTCCTGAAATTGAAGACTCAGTATCACTTTATTGTGATAATACTAGAGCAGTTGCTCAAGCAAAGAACTAAAGTCCCATCATATGTCCTAGCACACTCTAAGGTGCTTTCACCTCATCCGTGAAATTGTCGAGAGACAAGATGTAGTCATTGAATGAGTAGACACAAAGAACAATATAGCAGACCCGTTCACTAAAGCTCTACCATAGCAGCATTTCGATCGCCACCTTGATTGTATCGGGTTAAAATTTAAGGACGACAGGCTTTACTGCAAGTGGGAGATTGAAAAGAATATGTCCTACAAGCCAATCGAAATTTAGATTTTGATAAAAATTTTGTAATCTTCCAGACTCATGTAATTGATTCTTTATGAATAAATAAAGATATTTATATTTCATCATATGTTGCATCTTATGTTTATAAAGATTATGATGAACCCCATAAATTAGGGCAATAATTTTAGGATTGTGATGAGATCTTACTTATGAGATCTAAAATCTTAAAATCTTGATCCAGAATATTTCTAATCATAGGAGTATTGAGTTGGAGATCAATGTTCTGAATAGACTAACACATCCTATTTATACTTGATGAAGAGGGTGGTTGATCTCAAAAGCCACTTGTGTAAGACACTAATATAAGGATATAGATGCTCATTATGGAATGAGTTCACTGAAATAATCCATCTTGAGAAATATCTTATGAAATCTTCTTATATGTCAGAAGATATTTTCTCTTAGTGAAAATTGTGCATGTAATCCTTTGACCTAAGACTACCATAAAATCTTGTATACATGAATCTATATTTTGGTTCATACTCATTCATGACTTAGTCATATATGGGATGTTCTGGATATGGTGGATTGTGTATGGAGGTTGTGAGTAGATCAACATGAAATTGATCATTTCTAGAAAGAGGAGATCGCATTCTACTTACTCTAATCATATAATGATTCAAGGAGACTTTGATCAAAATAGAATGAAAACTAATTTTTTTTTAATATTTTATTAATTGAATCATCATTATAAGATTGAAAAAAATATGAATGTAAAATTAGATTTGACATGATTCTATATCCATAATTATATTTAGGATACAGTATGATCGCAAGATTTAATTGTATGGTAACTTATCATTGAAGGATATTTTTGATATTTTTATCAAAATTTTACATCTTTCGAGTAGACATGATACATTGCTAGATATCAATCTTATCTTGTGGGTTTGATCAAATTAAAGAGTTTAATTTGATCGTCAATTAGAAAGAATTCTAATTATTGAACTCAGGTCAGCTCAATTTGGACTTAAATCGATTAGGAGTTTTAATCAAATCTGATCAACTCACATCCGAACCTGCTGCTAGCTAGGTATGAAACCCAATGGATCGCCTATAAAGGAATTGATCAAGGGTCTAATTGGATTAGATTATGTTTGCAAGATAAATATGCTAGCACGTATTACAAACCCTAGCCCCTAATTCGAATCGGATTTGAATTTGGTTCCAATTTTGGTTTGAGTCTTGGCAATTTGGCTAACCAATTTTATGTGGGACATAAATAAGTTTGAGCCACTTAGAGGCAGCCAACATTGGATGCCTCCTAGCCATATCCACACCCTAAAGAAAGAGTCCATGCGGCTTGGACTCTATCTAAATGGGGCACAAATATTTTCTCACATACTTTGCATTATCGTGGTGTGCAAAAGGCCTAGAGTCCTTCTATTTTGGGTTAAGACCCATGTGGCACACCAAGATGTGTGCTCTCCCCTTTATCCATGCTCCATGGAGCATTTGATCTAATCATGTGGATTTTGGATTGGTGTGGGAAATTTTTGTGTGCATAAATTCATGGCGTCCCATGAGATGAGGTGCCACTTCCTTTGATCTTATCCATTTGATTCCATGATGAAAAATATGTGGCATGGATTTTAGGTAGTTAAGAGGCGTAGAAAAGTCCTTCTACCTCTTAATCACCTTTTATTCATTGAAAGAAATTATTTGGTGTGCATAACTACCTAGTGACCCTTCATGATGCCTCTTGTGATTAGACAAGGTTTAATCCTTATCTAATCAGAGTTTAGGCATGGCTTTCTTTAGATTGGCATGAGATCCATCTGAGGGGCATGAGATGATCTGAGAGGGCATGAGTTGGCCTTCAAAGGGTGTGAGATGATGTTGGTTGGCATCTCTGTGACACCTATAAATAGGTGGGTGCTCGGGGTTTTAGATTCATTCCAATCATCTCTTCTTCTTACACTCTTGTCCCAATATTCTTCTTCCTTCCCTTGTTAAGGCCAAGTCCAGAATAGAATAAGGGGTCTGCTTTAAAACAAGGACTTAGTAAGAAAATAGGAAAGACAGAAAAATAGAAAGTAAGAGAAATAGAAAGCTAGGTAGAGGGAAAGGCTGATTCTTTCTTGAGGGGTTTGAATAATTTCTTCCTGTTGGAAAAAGCATAGACTTTCATACATGCATTTCAAAAATTTTATAGCAGAATAAAGATCGATTAAATATTTTAATCTATAAATACATACATAAGATCATATCTTAAAATACCAACAGAAGGATCTATGACATGATATACAATACATAAAAAATTTGAAATTAAAATCAGCAAGCATGTGAAAAAATCAGCACAAGGAGAAGATCATATCTACAACAACTAGGGATCTGACCCCTATATCTGAGCACGAGTAGATGAACACTGCAATTGAAACTCATGGATCAGAGGCTCAACTGATCGCTCATAGCAGTACAAAGTGTTCGGCCTCTACGGATCGTCCACACGAAGCCCTCGAACCGATTAGCATTTGCGGGAGTGCTAGCTCGCGTGAAGACTTTTGGATGGCTGAATTATCTCCTTCACCGAACCACTTGGACTCTTCTGAAGCTGAAGATGGATCTAGGAGGATCTAATGAAGAGGAAGAAGAATAATAAAGAATCTCTATTCTCCCTATTCTCCCTATTCTCCCTTCCCAAACCAAAATCAAGATCCTAAGCCGCTCACCCAAAAGGAGACCTCTTAATTTCTCACGCCAAATCAAGGCTTGCCCACCCAAACCTCACACCCAAAAAGCTCACGCCCCTCTCAATATTCGCAATGTGAAATCAGATTTCACACTTGAGATCTCTGGTGAAAAACTCAGTCATCACACAAAAACAAACCATTTTATTAAGTGCGACAAGAAGTAAGGATAAGGATTTGTTAGGAGTTAGTTTGATCTCAAATTCAAACTCTTTTGAATTTAAATTCAAACTAACCAATCCCTATCCTAAATGGGCGACAAGAGGAAAAGAGTGTGGGAGAAAAAACTCATGAATCCTCATCTGGTTTTGTCGAACAAAACAAGAGGATTCTCAAAGTGGGCATAGGTAATAGATAAGGTGATAAATCAACAAGGTAGTTTAGTTGGATTTCAAACTTCATTTGAAATCAAAACTTAACCAACCAAACCTTATCTATAGAGGTGACAAGGAGGGCTCTAGCTGGAGTTTTTTTTCACACTAAATCAGATTTAGCGTAGAGATCATGGCATGAAGAAAGGAGAGTGGCGCAAGGGAGGTAGTCCAATCTCATTGGACTCTAGGATTTAGCCAATTAGGTCCTTAATTAAGTTCATCCAAACCCAATCCAATTAAACTCAAATAAATAATGATAAACCTAAACTAATTAGACTCCTATAGCCTCAATTAAACCTGATCGAATTAGAAAATTAACTAAGCCATAGTCCTGATCAAATTAGGATTAATTCTTTCTTACCGATTAGGTCATCTCATAACCTAATCGGCCTCAGTCTAATTAAATCTAATTCAATTAGACTTGATTCAGACTTTAATACTCAATCAAATTGAATTAATCAGTTATCTAATCACTAACCAATCCTCCTGAATTTTACTAACACTTAGCAAATAATGTTATTGCAATTATTGTACAGGATTAATCATCAATCGTATTGATGATTTTACCCTCAGACGATTCTCCATTATCGATCTACCAATTGATCGGAGAAAAACTTCTAATGTGTGTGATCCCATAGAGTCGAACCTAAGCTGGTAGCATAGGAATAAATTCTATACCAATCGAAGTATCTACCTAGCAATGGTACCTGATATCCAGATAGATCGAATGTATGCAAAGCAATACTCAGAACCTACTGGCATATGGTTACCATATAATTCATTCTTTTGACCCTTGATGCTCAAGATGACTTGGAGTTTAAACTGCCAACTCCTAATAGTACATCCATTATGTGTCTCAACCTAATAAATCCTATAACTTCTCACAAGAATTTTTCTAGCTGAAATCTTACTAAATTGAAACACAAAGTATTCTCTCCAATCTCTTGAAGTGGTTAATTCTATCTTGACTCACATACCAACTTCACAAGTACTTGACTGTGTCCAAAAATCTTTCAATTCTGAATTAAAAATTTAGGTAATCCGACACCAAAGCACAATGAGTTGCTTGCAAGTCACCATGGTGATCTCAAGTTGGAGGCACACTTATACCCATATCTTTTCGGAGTAACTCTTAACAATAGAATACTCCGAAATTGATCACGTTCAGTGAAATGTGGTTCTATATTTCATCTGCATACCATACCAGCATCTCTACGCTCCTTAGTTAGGAGGACAACTAACTCATATGGCACACAACGACCTACATTTGATATATCTGTCATCCTAGTAATAGCATATTGTTTAGTTACGAACTCATTTAAAGACTAAATGATAAATCCTCCTTTATTGATTTAAATAGTCTTAAGAACTTTCATCATAACACAGAAGTTCGATATAGAAGATGCACAAGCATATGATGAAAAATTATTGAATAATATTTATTAATAATTAATTATATACAATTATATCAATTAGCACAACCATCAACAAGCTGATGATTGGCATTGAGATACAACTTTCAATAACTCCCACTTAGACTAAAGCCAATCGGTGCAGTATCATATATCCATCTTCGATTTATGATCTTCACATTTTTTGATCATAAGGGCTTTAGTGAATGGGTCGGTCAGGTTCTTCTTTCTATCGATCTTCTGAAGATCGATGCCATCTCAATCCACGATCTTCCAGATAAGATGGTTGCGATGCAGAATATGCTTCTTCCGCTGATGTGCCTTCGACTCTTTTGCCTGAGCTATGGCTCCAATACTGTCATAATAGAGTAGAACTGGACCATCAATGGAGGTGCCACTTCAAGCTCACTGATAAACTTTCTCATCCACACAGCTTCTTTGCAGCATCAGATGTCATGATGTATTCTGCCTCACATACTGAGTTAGACACAATATGCTGCTTGAAATTTTTTCAGCAGACTGCTCCATTATTTAGGATAAATATATAATCCGACATGCTCTTGCTATCGTCATGATCTGACTGAAAATTGAAATCAATGTATTCCATGAGTTTTAAGTTAGATTCTCTATCAACAAGTTACTAGTCCTTAGTATTTCTCAAAACTTAAGGATGATTTTGTAACCTTCCAATAGTTCTCATCCGGATTTGATTGGTATCTACTCACTACTCCTAGTGAGTATACTACATTCGGTCTCATACATGTCATGGCATATATTATAGAATCTACTACCGAGGCATATGAGATTCTGCTCATACACTCTCTCTCTTGAGGGATTGTTACACAATCCTTCTTTGAGAGAAAAATTTTATAGTCTATCAGAAGATAACCTTTTTTAAAATTCTCCATGCTGAACCATTTCAGTATGGTATCTATTTATGTAGATTGGGAGAGCCCAAGTAGCCTCTTAGATCTATCTCTATAGATATTCATCCCTAAGATGTAGGCCGCATCTCCCAGATCTTTTATAGAGAATTATGATGACAGTCACACTTTTATTCTCTGTAATATAGGATATTATTTTTATTAAAAAATATCATCTATATATAAATAAAAATACAATCACTGAATCATTAGCCTACTTATATATACAGGGTTCCTCTCCATTCTTAATGAAGCTATGCATTCTGATCAACTTATCAAAATGTATGTTCCAACTTCGAGATGCCTGCTTCAATCCATAAATAGATCTCTGAAGCTTGTATACCTTAGACTCGTCTGTGGATGTGAACCCTTCAGGTTGTATCATATATACCTCTTCATTCATCTCTCCATTTAGGAAAGCTGTCTTCACATCTATCTACCAGACTTCATAATTTAGATATGCTGCTATCGCAAGCATGATCTGAATGGACTTGAGCATTGCCATAAGAAAATATCTCATCATAGTCAATACCATAATACTGATGATACTCTTTGGCAATCAGACGGGCTTTATAGATCTCCACCTTCCCGTCTGTACCTTTTTTTCTTTTGAAGATTCATTTACACCCTATGGGTTTTAACCCTTCAGGTGGATCAACTAATATCCACACATTGTTGACCTTCATAGACTCTATTTCAGATTTCATGGTTTCAAGCTATTTTTCAAAGTCGGAGCTCTGCATCACATCTATTTAGGTGATCGGATCCTCATTATTCTCATCAAACTCAACAGGATCCCATTTTCAGATAAAAAATCATAGTATCTATCTAGCTGACACAGTACTCTATCGGATCATCTTAAAGGTGGTTCTATATTGGGCTTTGGATTTAATATAATCAAATTTAGTTCAAATTCAGTCACTAGTGTTGGTTCTCCTATCTGTCGAACTTCGTCAAATTTGACTTTAGAGGCACTTATAACTTCACTAAAGAACTTCTTTCTAAAAAGTGTGCCATATTGCTGACAAATATCTTTGTTTAGTAGGAAGTAAAGTAATATCCTTTATTTCTTGAGATACCTTATAAATAATACTTATAAGACCTAAATCTGAGCTTGTCGGTCTGTAATCATTTGACATAAGCCGAACATCTCCAAACCTTAAGGTAAGAGAGGTTCGGCCTACGCCTTGACCATATCTCATAGATATTTTACTAACTGACTTGTCTAAAATATTATTGAGTATAAAATAAGCTATCTTAAGTGCATATTTTCAAAAAGAGATCGACAGACTTACGAACCCCAACATGGACCAAACTATGTCGAACAAGATTCGATTCCTCCTTTTTGAGATGTCATTATGTTGTGATGTCCCTGAAGAGATCCATTATGAGAGAATCCCATTCTCTTCTAGATATATCAAAATTTACTGAAAAATATTCACTCCTTCGATCAGACCGAAAAGTTTTAATACTTTTTTAGTTTATTTTCTACTTCATTACGAAATTGTTTGAACATTTCAAATGATTCAAACTTGTGTTTCATCAAGTAGACATACCCATATCTAGATAGATCGTCTGTAAATGTAATGAAATAGCTATATTCTCTTTTGACACTAAAGTTCATAGGTCCACATACATCATTATGTATTAGATCTAGAACTTCACTGGCTCGTTTACCTTTCTAATAAAGATGACTTAATCATCTTCCCAAGCAGGCAAAACTTATAGGTCGGCAATGATTCATAATCATTGATATTGAGGATATCCTCTTGTGCTAACCTATTTATCCTATTTTTGTTAATGTGATCGAGTCTACAATGCCAATGGTAGGCATCCGTGACATTATCTAACTTAAGATATTTATTTAGAGTGTACATTACATTCACAGATTGTGATAAAATATAGATATCATTTTTTAATTATCCTCGTATTATTGTAATGTCATTCATAATGATATCATAATAATCATTTTTTATTAATAAACTATAATCATCTTTGGCTAAAAAGCCAATAGAGATTATATTCATCAAGAAAGATGGATAATAGTGATAATCACTCAAAATGACACTATTGAATTTAAACAAGCTCGACGACTCCTAAAGTCAGGATTGAAACTTGGCTTCCATCTTCCACATTCAGGAATCTCTCGTCGTTCTCAAATTTTCTACTAACTTGAAGTTCTTGCAACGAATTACAAATGTGAACTGGACTTTCGATATCCAATACCCAGATAGTGGTGTCATATATAGAGAAATTACAAAGTATTATCATATAAGTATCTTGACCAGCAACTAATTGCTCATTTCTCTTTAGCCTATCTGGGTCATAGTCTGTCTGACTCAATTCAGCCTTAGACTTCTCTGCTAGATTGGGCTTAAGATCAATGTTTAACTTCTGATACTGTTTATCGAAGTTGGGTTCAATAAGCTCATCACTGTCAAATAGTGAGTGGAGTGATATGATACTGGCCATTTCTGAAAAAAAAATACAGACTTAATTAGTATATGAATTAATTAAGCCTAAAGATATGAACTTTAGTCTAAAGGTTCTCTCACTATTTAAAAAAATTGATAGCCTCTATCTCTAATTCGAGAAATTATCTTAATTTCTTAGTAGGTACTAGAATCCACACAGACTGCATATGGGTCCAAGTATGGCTCGACCAACGCATGTGCATCTATGGATAGGTTCTCAACTAATTATTTTTCAATAATTTTAGTAATTAGTTTCACCCTAGATTTATTTTAGTAGGCTAAGGGCCTCCACTGAAAGTTTTGGTTAGGTCCAAACTATTAATATGAAACTACTCAGTGATTCTAACTAATGAATGATCAAGTCCGAGTATTGCTCGACCAACCCAACCATTCATCAGATAGTACATCAGAGTCATCATATAATGAATGATAATTCTATCATTCAGAGAAATACCAAACGTAAGGCATCTGCAATGTCAATCTGAAATAATGGACCCATTACCATTCACCTTAATAGGAGGCTATAATCTAGTTATCCCCATAACCAACACATTTTATGAACCTAATAATTTAAAAGATTTGGTTAACATAATTTAATAGAATTAAAGATACAGACCAGCTAATTATAATTCTCCCACTGACTTCACTAAGTCAGATCAAGGTGAATTAGAAATAAGCTTGGTTCAAATGACAAGTCATCAATCCTCTCACTGACTTCATCAAGTCATGATAAGGACTAAAATAAGTCAAACTAAGGGCACGTAAATCAGTTGAACCAATTTCTTAGTAAGCATGGGTCAACCCTAATCATTAAGCGATCTGATCAAAACATGATTTATCATGTTGGCCAGGTAAGTGAGATCGGTGGAAAGGATATGCCATTAACTCATCATAGACTTAATCTATGCGAGTAGCTCCCAATTAATGACCACCGATTAAGACTCCAAGACTTACCTTAGATACCAATTGGTTAATCAGTTTCAACTCGATCAACTTATAGATTTAGGTTTGACCGCTGAGCTAGAGATCAAAGTTTATTTGGGTCTAATCAAAGACATGAACTCAACCAACTATAACTATTGTATTGACTCTAGAAAAATTCTGATTTAATCTAATTAAACTTTTGGTTAGACTTAATCAATGTCTCTATTTAGTCTATTTAATCTTTGATTCTAATCCTAGGGTCTAACCCAATTAGAAGGACCTGATCCATCTAACCATAAACCCATCCCCATATTTTATGTGAATCACATTAGATCTTTAATTCAAAATTCTAGATCTAATAGGTTCAACTTAATTATTAATTAAGTTTGGGACTGACATGGGTTAGGATTCGATATTTGAAAATAGTTTCAAACTTTATAAAATATTTTACAAGTAAATATATGCATAAATAAAAGTTCTAAATGACTGAGTTGACTCATCCCTAGACTAAGCTAACTCATCAAAATGGATCGACCAAATTTTGAAACTTAGTCGGCTCACTGTGGTGATCATGGTTTCTGATACAGAAACTGAGTCAGCTCAGCAAGAAACTAAACCGACTCACCAAAGCACTGAATCGACCCAAACAAGGAGTGGGTCAACAAATTCTCGAATTGAGTCGACCAAACAAGACTGAGTTGGCGATCAGTTCGATAGAATAGCAACAGATTGCAAAACAAAATCAGAATTATTTGCATAATAATGATTAAAATAATTTTAATCATAAGATTAGATGTCATATCTTTCACCATTCATCTTCATGGGTAAAAGGCACCCCTACATGCCATAGGAGATCTCCATCGAATGAAAAGAGAGGATCATGAAATCCTATTTTGTCTTATGATCGAACGGCCATAACAATCTACCCAATCCAACTACTACACTACTCAGATCATCTAATCAAATTAATTTAGATCTAATCTAAATTATTTCAGATCTGATTATTACATTTTGATTACATCAAAACTAGATAATAAACTTCAAAATAAACATCACATACTTCATTTTAAAATTAGATTTTAAACTATATATATAGATATACATGTCATAAAGAATCTAGTGCTCTGATACCACTGTTGAAAAAAACGTAGGATTTCATGCATGCATTTCAAAAATTTTACTGCGGAATAAAAATAAATTAAATATTTTAATCTACAAATACATGTATAAGATCAGATCTTAAAATACCTACAGAAGGATCTATGACATGATATACAATGCATGAAAATTTGAAATTAAAATTAGCAACATGTGAAAAAATCAGCACAATGAGTAGATCATATCTACAACTAGGATTTCGAACCCTATACCTGAGCATGGGTAGATGAACACCGCAACTGAAACTCATGAATCAGAGACTCTGCTGGTCGCTCGCAGCCATACAAGGTGTCCGACCTCTATGGATCATCCACATGAAGCCCTCAAATCGATTAGCCTTCCCAAAAGTGCTAGCTCGCATGAAGACTTTAGAATGGCTGAATTATCTCCTTCACCGGACCACTCAGACTCTTCTAAAGTCGAAGATGGATCTACAAGGATCTGATGAGGATGAAGAAAATAATAAAGAATCTCTATTCTCCCTTTTCTCTCTTCCCAAAACTAAAATCAAGATCCTAAGCTGCTCACCCAAAGAGGAGATAATTCTCCTCTTAATTTTCTCACACCAAATCAAGGCTTGTCCACCCAAACCTCACGCCCAAAAACCTCACGCCCAAAAAAGCTCATGCCCCCTCTCACTATTCTTAGTGTGAAATCAGATTTCACACTTAAGATCTTTGATGAAAAACCCATTCATCGCACAGAAACAAACCATTTTATTAAGTGCAACAAGAAGTAAGGATAAGGATTTGTTAAGAGTTAGTTTGAACTCAAATTCAAACTCTTTTGAATTTAAATTCAAACTAACCAATCCCTATCCTAAATGGGTGACAGGAGGGAATGAGCGTGGAAGAAAAAACTCATGAATCCTCATCTGGTTTTGTCAAACAAAACAAGAGAATTCTCAAAGTAGGAGTAGGAAATAGATAAGGTGATAAATCAACAAGGTAGTTTAGTTCGATTTCAAACTCCATTTGAAATTGAAACTTAACTAGCCAAACCTTATCTATAGAGGGTGACAAGGAGGGCTTTGGCTGGAGTTTTTTTTCATGCTAAATCAGATTTAGTGTAGAGATCATGGTGTGAAGAAAAAGAGTGGTGCAAGGGAGGTAGTCCAATCTCATTGGACTCTAGGATTTAGCCAATTAGGTCCTTAATTAGGTTCATACAAACCCAATCCAATTAAACCCAATAAATCATGATGAACCTAATCTAATTAGATTCTTATGGTCTTAATTAAATCTGATCGAATCAGAGAATTAACTGAGCCATAGTCCTGATCAAATCAGGATTAATTCTCTCTTAGTGATTAGATCATCTCATAACCTAATCGGCCTTGGTCTAATTGAATTCAATTTATTTAGACTTGATTCAGACTTTAATACTCAATCAAATTGAGTTAATCGATCATCTAATTACTAATCAATCCTCTTAAATTTACTAACACTTAGCGAATAATGTTATTGCAACAATTGCACAAGATTAATCATCAATCATATTAATAATTTATCCTCAGATAATTATCAATCATCGATCTGCCAATTAATCAGAGAAAAACTTCTAATATGTGTGATCTTATAGGTTTGAATCTAAGTCGGTAGCACAGGAATAGATTTCTGTACCAATCGAAGTAACTACCTAGCAATGATATCCAACATCCGGATAGACCAAATGTATGCAAAGCAACACTCAGAATCTACTGGAATATGGTTACTATATAATTCATCCCTTTGATCTTTGATGCTCAAGATGACTTAGAGTTTAAACTGTTAACTCCTAATGGTACATTAATTATGTATCTCAACCTAATAAATTCTGTGACTCCTCATAAGGACTGTCCTGATCAAGATCTTATTAAATTGAAACATAGAGCATTCTCTCCAATCTCTTGGAGTGCTCAATTTCATCTTGACTCACGCACCGACTTCACAAGTACTTGACTATTCTTAAAAATCTTTCGACTGTAAATTAGAAATTCAGATAGTCTGGCACCAAAGTATAGTGAGTTGCTTGCAAGTAACCGTGGTGATCTCAGATCAGAGGGACACTTATACCCATATCCTTTTGGAGTAACTCTTGACAGCAGAGTGCTCCAAAATTGATCACGTTCAGTAAAATATGCTCCTACATTTTACCTGTATACCATACCAATATCTTCATGCTCTTTGGTTAAGAAGACAACTAACTTATATGGCACACAACGACCTACAGTTGATATATCTATCGTTCTAATAATAGCATATCATTTGATCGCGAACTCATTTAAGAACTAAACGATAAATCTTCTTATCGATTTAAAATAGTCCTAAGGACTTTCATCATAATATAGAAGTTCGATATAGAAGATGCATAAACTTATGATAAAAATTATCAAATAATATTTATTAATGATTAATTCATATACAATTACATCAATTAGCATAACCATCAACAAACTGACAATTAGCATTGGGACACAATTCCCAACACTTTCTTCCCTTGTTAAGACTAGGTCCTCTTAAGGATGAGAAATCTGTTTTAGGACAAGAGATTAGAAGATCATTAGGAATGATCAAAAGAAGAAAGAAGTCAGAAAGAAGTGCAAGAGATAGGCATTAGGGCTAACATTTATTGAAGTGTGTTCTTGCCAGGAAAGGTTGATCGAATTCTTCATAGAAGAATTGATCAATAGGAACCAACATGTGAAGAGCTAGAGTCTTGACTCTATTCCTGTGTGGATCAACATTGGAGGGCGAACACTTAAGCGTCTAGTGGAAAGATAGAATACTGGCTTTTTTCTATCTACATCAGCTTAAGGTATGATGTTTATCTTCACCATGCTTATTATTTATATGATTGAATGTCATCAAAGGGTTCTTGGGTTTAGGATTTGACTAATTAAGAATTTCATTATGCTAAAAATTTTGAAGTCCATACTTTCATTGCGCTCATCGAACCCTATAGTGGTTTCAGAGCCAAATCTTATTTTGGTTCAATCATATGCTCATATGCTTGTATTTTTGAATTAAGCATGTTATAAATTCATATAATTTGATTCATATGTAATATGTGTAGTAAAGGATTGAATTCTTAGTAGTCTGGTATTTTTTAAGAATCATAGTAAAGACCATCCTACCATAGAGGACTATGGTGGAAGGAGTGTCAGTATGAATCAAGAAAAAGAACCGTGAAAAGATGATAAAAATCATAGATATTACTAATATGCAGTTGAATTCTATAAGTTTATATTAGAATATGCATGAGATCAATAAAGTCCTCATAAAATTATATTAAGTTGTAGTGACAGTAACTATAGGTTAATCAATTCTTGATCAATTTATCAATTGGTGTCTAGAGAAGTACATAAGGTGGTTATTTAATTAGGTCTGTTTGTTTATCTAGCCAACTTGTTGGTTTCTAAGGTAAGTAACAAGGAGCCTCCCACCTACTTATCTGGTAAATTTGATTAAACAAGCTTGAAATAGAAAACCTAATGTTGAAAATACTATGTGAGGCCTTTCTTCATGCTAGGTCAATGTTATGTCAAGAATCGTAGTAGGTTTATTATGTTACTATAAGACTTGCTATGAGGACAGATGTAATATAATCTTGATGCATATAAAATTCTTATGACAATTTTGGATATGCTACTTTGTTGTGTTACTACAAGAGTAGTTATATTCGAATTTGACTGAATGAAAATGAAAATTTATTTAACTAAATATTATAGTTTGTTGTGTTATCACAAGACTATTAATATTTTAAAGGCCAAGATGAAGTTGAGAATTGTATTAGATGCAATTGGAAAGAGTTTTCTACCTATAAACTCATAAGAGTTTATTGTGTTACCATAAGATTTTTGTGAGAAATTAGGATCTCAACCCTACTAAAATAAATATTTAGAATATCCCGTTCATCATAGAAGAGGGCTATGATGTCCGATAAAATAGTGAGAGACACAATTAGACCTAAGACCTTATTTAATTGTGTGTGTAATCATGAGTTTGTTGCTTATGTAATGTTCTTTATTTAATGTAGATTAAACTTTATAATGGCATCTTCATTATCATTGTGAGGAATTTTAGATTCCAACAAACTGATCGATCTCAGTTATATGGACTGGTTGAGAAATTTGAAAATTATGCTCACTTAGAAAATGCTTTCATTTATTTTGGATCTTTTTGAACTAGAAGAGATTGGAGAAGATGCTACTGAGGAAGAGGTATCCACATATAGAATGTGGAAGAATGACAGCTCGATTATCAAATGCATCATATTAGCCTCTATGAGCAATGAATTACAAAGGCAGCACGAGAGCATGGATACTCAATATATACTCCTCAATTTAAAAAGTTGTATAGAGAATAGAGTAGAACTGTGAGGTATGAGATATCTAAACAGTTATTTCGTGCAAGAATGACTGAAGGATCATCCATACAAGACCATATCCTTAAGGTCATTGACTTGATCACTAGGTTGGATCAATTAGATTTTATGATGGATGAAGAATTGGGTCAGGATTTGATCCTGCAATCTCTCTCTGAATCATTCTTTCAGTTTGTTGTGAACTATCATATGAACAAACTGAACACCTCTTTGCCTGAACTGTTAAATATGCTCAAAACAACTGAGAGCTATGTTAAAAAGGATAAGGCTCCAGTTCTTCCTATGAGTAAAAACTCTAAGAAGAAATTAGGCATGAAGGTTCAGAAAAAGATTAAACCCTAAAGGTAGTAAGATGAAGAAGGGGAAGAATGAAGGAAAAACCGCATTTTTCCTGTGTAGGATCTTCCAGATTTCATCAAATCTGGGGCGG
>KE504781.1:221936-239962 GCA_000441515.1 Elaeis oleifera | reverse complement strand
ATTTTGATAAAATTTTTTTAATTAATTTTTCAAACTCATGTAATTGATATTTTATAATAATAAAAGATATTTATATTTCATCATATGCTACATCTTATGTTTGTAAAGATTATGATGAACCCTGTAAATCAGTGCAATGATTTTAGGATTGTGATGAGATCATATCTATGAGATCTAAAATCCAAAAATTTTGATCTAGAATATTTCTAGTTATAGAAGCATTGAGTTGGAGATCAATGTTTCGGATAGACTGGCACATCCTATATATACTCGATGGAGAGAATGACTGATCTTATAAGCCACTTGTATGAGACATTGATATATGGATGTTGGTGCTCGTTATGGAATGAGTTCACTGAAATGATCTATCTTGAGAAACATCTTATGAAATCTTCTTATCTGTTAGAAGATATTTTCTCTTAATGGGAGTTGTGCATGTAATCCTTTAACCTGAGACTATCATAGAATTTTGTATATATGAATCCATATTTTGATTCACACTCATTCATAACTTAGTCATATATGGGGTATTCTAGATATGGTTGATTGTGTATTGAGGTTGTGAGTAGATCAATTTGGAATCGATCACTCCTGCTAAGAGGAGATCGCATCTTACTTGCTTTAATCATATGATGATTCAAGGAGACTTTAATCAAAACAGAATGAAAATTAAAAGTATTCTTAATATTTATTAATCGAATCATCATCATAAGATTGAGAGAAATATGGATGTAAAATTGGATTTAACATGATTCCATATCCATAATTATATTCTGGATGCAGTATGTTCGCAGGATTGAATTGTATGGTAACTTATCATTGAAAGATATTTTTGATATTTTTATCAAAATTTTATATTTTTTGAATATACATGATACGTTGCTAGATGTCAATCTTATCTTATAGATTTGATCGAATTAAAGAGTTTAATTTGATCGTCAATTAGAAAGAGTTCAAATTATTGAACTTGGATCAGCTCGATTTAAACCTAAATCGATTAGGAGTTCTAATCAAATCTAGTCAACTTGCATCTAGACCTGCTGTAGGCTGTGTGGAATCCAATGGATCACATATAAAGAAATTGATTAAGAGTCTAATTGGATTAGATCTATTTGCAAGATAAACATGCTAACATGTGTTGCAAACCGTAGCCCTAATTCGAATTGGATTTGAGTTTGGTTCCAATTTTGGTTCGAGTCTTGGCAATTTGACAAACCAACTTTTATATGGGACATAAATAGGTTTGAGCCACTTAGCGATTGCCAAAAATTGGGCACCTCCTAGCCATATCCACACCCTAAAGAAAGAGTCCATGCGGCTTGGACTCTATCTAAATGGGGTGCAAATATTTTCTCGCGTACTTCGCATTACCGTGGCATGCAGAAGGCTTAGAGTCCTTCTATTTTGAGTTAAGACCCATGTGGCATGCCAAGATGCATGCTCTCCCCTTTATCCATGCTCCAAGGAGCATTTGATCTGATCATGTGGTTTTTGGATTTGCATAGGAAAGTTTTGTGTGCATAAAATTCATGGCATCCCATGAGATGAGGCGCCACTTCCTTTGATCTTATCCATTTTATTCCATGATGAAAAAATATGTGGCATGGACTTTAGGTAGTTATGAGGTGTAGAAGATCCCTTCTGCCTCTTAATCACCCTTTTATTCATCAGAAGAAAATTATTTGGTGCGCATAACTACCTAGCGACCCTTCATGATGCCTCTTGTGATTAGATAAGGTTTAATCCTTATCTAATCAGAGTTTAGGTGTGCTTTTCTTCAGATTGGCGTAAGATCCATCTGAGGGGTGTGAGATGATCTGAGAGGGCATGAGTTGGCCTTTAGAGGGTGTGAGATGATGTTGGTTGGCATCTCTGTGACACCTATAAATAGGTGGGTGCTCGGGGTTTCAGATTCATTCCAATCATCTCTTCTTTCTTACACTCTTGTCCCAATATTCTTCTTTCTTCTCTTGTTAAGACCAAGTCCAGATTAGGACAAGGGATCTACTTTAAGACAAGGGCTTAGGAAGAAAATAGGCAAGATAGAAAATAGAAAGTAAGAGAAAAGAAAGCTAGATAGAGGGAAAGGCTGATTCTTTCTCGAGGGGTCTGAATAATCTTCTTCCTTCCTTTGTTAAGACTAGGTCCTCTTAAGAATAAGAAGTTTGTTTAGAACAAGGGACTAGGAAGATCATTAGGAAAGATCAAAAGAAGAAAGAAGTCAGAAAGAAGTGCGAGAGATAGGCATTAGGGCTAACACTTATTGAAGTGTGTTCTTGCCAGGAAAGGTTGATCGAATTTTTCATAGAAGAATTGATCAATAGGAACCAACGTGTGAAGAGCTAGTGTCTTGACTCTATTCTTGTGTGGATCAATGATGGAGGGTGAACACTTGGGTGCCTAGTGGAAAGATAGAATACCAGCTTCTTCCTATCTACATCAGCTTAAGGTATGATGTTTATCTTCACCATGCTTATTATTTATATGCTTGAATGTCATCAAGGGGTTCTTGGGTTTAGGATTTGACTAATTAAGAATTTCATTATGCTAAAAATTTTGAAGTCCATACTTTCATTGTGCTCATCAAACCCTACACACTGGTGACCCCCTGTCCTTCAAACCTGAGCACAAATCATTTAATACAAAGAATGTTATATTAGTTAACAAATGACAAAATAACATAAACGAGAAAATATAAAGTGTTAGAACTTACCACCCAGTGTGAGAGGTGCAGAACCATGCAAGCTGGCTGCATGATCACTCTCTCTTCGAGAGCTCTGTCCTCGACTGGTGTGGCTTCAACTTCTAGAAGACATGATGTATGCTCTCTGAAAATAAAATAAATAGATTCATCAATTAATTATACAATTATGAATGGTAGTGCAAGATTTAAAATGATGCAAAATAAGTAATTAAATAATTTCAGAATTATATACTTAGCACTACTTATCAGCCTTTTGAGATATTTGGGATCCTTTGGAATCTTCTTCCGATTCTTTCTCTTCTTCCTCTTCTTGGGGAGGATTGTCTTTTAAAACAATCTCAATTGGATCTATCTCCTCATGTTAGCCATCTTCACGTAGGAGAATTCTTAGAGCATCCAATTCCATATCATCGAAGGATTGATGAACTCCTACTGTCTCATCCTTTTGAAAGCATTCTGGTAATTAGGGCTCTTCTTCTTCTTCAAGCGTGTAATGAATGGCTCGAGACTTAATTTTGTATACAATCCACCAATCTTTTCTTCCTCTTTCTTTGATGGAAATGGAGTATAATGTACTTGAGCAACTTATGCAGCTAGTGCAAATCGCTCATTGACATAAACTTTTAATCCATATTTGATTTCAGTAAGTCCATGTCGTGGATCAACCTTCATATTATTATCAGTATCGAACTATTGGGACTTAAATAGAATGATACTATTACCTCCAATGTAACTTATCTTAATCACTTTTTTGAGGATTCCATGGTAGTCACTCTCCACCTTATCTTCTCACCAGCTACCTTTTATACACACACCACTGTTTATTATGCTTTTATAATTTTATATTGTTGGGTGTGAAATTTGAAATCATTTACGTTACAGCCATTATAGCATGTCACGTATCTTTTAGGTCCGTAATCTAATGGTCTTAGCTTCATTAGACTCGCACCCTTGAATGACCTACATATTATAAAAGAATAAATTAGAAAAATTAAAATATATAAAATGACAATGGATGCTTACCAATTGATGGAACCAACATGCAAAGTTCTCTGAGTACTGTGCTGATATTTCTTCATCACATATGGTTAGATTTTCTCCTTTCAGCATCTCATTATATTGCCCAAATATGCATAAGATAAGTATATTGAAATAAGTGATTCAAGAGTTGGGATTATGATGGACACTTACAGGACATATGGCTCGACCTCTGCACAGTTTAGCAAAATATATGTCTCTGTCTGTTGAAGTTCAGTATCGGAGAAAATCTGACGAACCTCGTGCCCAAATTCTTGAATGTGATAGGCAAATATTGAGATCTCCCGCTTTGATCTCTTAGCACCACCATCATCATTTAGACCCACTTGAGTCAGCTTAATCTGTATACTGAGATTAAAGTAGTATCAATTGAAATTTAAAATCTCTTTTATTATATAAACCTCCACGATAGAACCTTCGACTCGGATCTTATTTTTCACTTTCTTCTTGAGACTATGTATGTATCTTTCAAATAGATAGATTCACCTGCACTGCACTGGATCCTCCACCTTAGCTTCATATACCAAATGAATCATGAGGTGCTCCATGGAGTCAAAGAAGCTGGGAGAAAATATCTTCTCCAACTTACATATGGTCTCTATACTGCTAGCCTCAAGACTGGAGATGTAGTTGGTGGATAGTTCGATAGTATAAATATCTCTGAAAAGAAGGCTAAGCTTGATCAAAGAACTCTATATGGAGTTGGAAAAGAGATCACGTCAAGCCAATGGGAGTAATCGTTGCATGAATATATGACAGTCATGGCTCTTTAGCCCATAGAACCTATAATTTTGACATTGATACACCGAACTAAATTAATTGCATAACCATCTGAGAATTTAAAGCTCTTACACTATTCACAAATATCCTTCAGTTGCTCCCTTGTTAAGGTATAAGATGCTTTTGATTTCAAAATTTTTAGGTGATACCTCAACCAGCTTTAATAGAGGATGCTTGCATATGTTCTTCATATATGCTCGAGCCTTGAGATTATCCTTCATCTTGCCCTTGACATCCATAACAATATAAAAATATTATCGAATATATTTTTCTCGATATGCATGATGTCAAAGTTATGACAGATCAAATTGATAGATTAGTATGATAATTCTCAGAAGATGCTTCGCTTCACCCAGTTATGAGTTGTACCGAATCATCGAGACTTCTGCTTGTCAAATTCAATGCCAAATGGAACTTCATCCAATTGGGATACCCTCTGAAATACTTTCATACCATTAAGGCATAGGGTGCATGGTCCTTCTCTATCTTATTCTCCTGAAACTGTCCTACTACTTTTGAAAAGGATGATGCTCGAGAAGAAATTGACGATGACAATCGAACCAGCAAGGCTTATGACCATCCTCATGAGTGTTCCGTCCTGACAGCATCCCATAAGCAGAAAATCGCTAATGGTCCACATCAATGCAGCCTTCATTATAAAATTCTGCTTCTTCGATGTATCAAAGTATGAATTCCATCAGACAATAATAATTTCAGCTCACCAACAAAAGACCTTAGATACACATCAATGCTTCTATCAGGATATCGTGGTCTTGGAATGACTAATGTAAAAAGATGTTATATTTTTTTATGCACATCTCAGGCAGCAGATTGTATGGAGTAATAAAGACTAACCAACATGAATAAGGGTTCATTGCATGATCGAATGGTGTAAAGCCATCCGTAGATAGATCTAGCCGAACATTGCATGATTTCTGAGCAAATAAAGGGTGGCAAGCATCAAATTACTTCCATACCTTGCTGTCCGACGGATGACATATCATATCGAGGTGCTTGTGTGATTCTTCTTTGTATCATCTCATCTGCCCGATAGTACTCTTAGACAAGTAGAGCCTCTAAAGTCTAGGAGTGAGGAAAAGATATCAAAGAACCTTGTATGATATGTTCTTCTGATTCCTATCCTCTTGCTCCGACTTAAATCGGCTTGCACCGCATATGCCGCATGAGCTCTTCTGTTGGTCCTCCTTATAGAAAAGCATGCAACCATTACGGCATGCATCTATCTTCTTATATCCCATACCCAATTTTTTCACCATTTTCTTCGAAGCATAGAAATTTTCAACTTACTTCTCATCCTTCGATAATATTTTTTTTATTATTGCTATCATCCTATCATAACAATTAACCGTCATATTAAACTTGACCTTTAAGTTCAACAACTTTGACACAGCTGATAATACAATATGTATTTTACATCTCGACCATAGTGGTTCATTAGTATCTTTTAGTACACAGTAGAAATCACCACTGCCAGCTTCTAGATCATCCTCCACATCCCAGTTAAATTTAGGACCAGCCACATCCATAACCATGTTCACCATTCTATCTATATCCATGTCCTACTCAGTTCGAACCCTTGCAACTTTCTCCCACGTCTCTCCATGCAGGTACCAATGCTTGTAATTGTGCATAAATCTACTCTTATACATATAGACAGTAATTGTATCCTTATCAAATATTTCTCTATTGCCATATTTGTTACAAGGGCAATGAACCTATCCTTGATATAAGAGTGTTGTATTCCCAAAGTAAAATCACAGAAGTACTCTATACCCTCCCTGTATTCAACCAAAATCTATCCGTTGACTACTTGATGGTTCATCCAACTATAGTCCACAGCAGACTATCTAAGAATTCTACATATACATAAATACAAAAAAATATTAAATACTATTTTATCATTCAAAATGGCTTACATAGTAAATGTATCCTATCATCAACTAATAGATAAAGATAGATCCTATCCCATTCAGAAATACATTAATTCTATTGGTCCATTTCAATAATCAAATGATATGCAATAGGAGTCAAAAAAATTTTGATAGTATTTTTCTTAGTTCTTCCGTATAAAGAGAACAAAAGAAAATACTATCCAAAATTTCTTTCGAACCCTCAGCATACCGTTTGGTTACTGTAATGACCTATAGAATTACTTGCATTTCTCAATCTATCCATACTGGATAATCAATTGGCCAATATACATAATTCTTTACTTGTATAAAATAATAAATATATAGATACATTAGAATATGTACATCAATCAACTAATGGGTCTATCGCTCCATGTAATATAAATTTTATTAAAATTAATATATAATTAATATTATCAGGCACCTTCTATCGGCCTTAACGCATAGGGCGCATGACAGCTAGATGCCTTGGATGTCAGTTGTGACCTGAAGCCCAAGCACGTAGGGCACACCCCGACCCTATATTTGTAATGTGGCCCAGCATCTTCCCTCAGTTTGAGCACTCTGCATGCCAAAATCTAAGTTTCATGTATCTAATTAATTAAATTAATATTTAATTAATTTTTCTGACGATACTAGCCATCACTAATGCAGTTACTAATACTAGACAACATTAGCCATCACTAATGCCGTCACTAATACTCATAATAGTAGGTGCGGTGGCACGAGGATGGGGCCGCATGGCAGGGCCGCAGGGTTGGAGCCGCAGGTTGGGGTGGTGGGGCAGGGGCCGCACGGTCAGGCTAATGGGGATGGGGCCATGGGGAGGCTGACAGGGTCAGGGCGACCGTGAGCAAAGCAGGGTGGGCGACTGGCTTGGGGCCACGGCATAGGAGGTACCTGTGGGGTCAGGGCGGCATAGGTAAGGTGGGGCTGGGGCAGCTGGCTCGTGGCTGCGATATAGAAGGCATTGGGGTGAGGTGGGGCTGGCACGGTGGGCTCAGGCCCACGGCGTAGAAGGCATCGGCAAGGTCAGGGCGGCCATGAGCAAAGCGGGGCTGGGGTGGTTGGCTTAAGGTTGCACGTAGGAGGTGCCGATGGGGTCGGGCGGTGGGCTCGGAGCCGTGGCATAAGAGGCACCAATTGGGTTAGGATGCCGAGAAGGAGGATGCATGGGGAGCAAGGAATGTCGGGAAGGATGCACTAGGGAGGGGGTTGCCGTTGGTCAGGAGGAGGCACCGGTGAGGTGGAAAAGTCAAAAGGAGAAGAATGAGAGGGATTGAGAGGAGGAGAACGAGCATCGAATTTCTTTCCTCCAATGGGCTGGGGGTGCATTTTGGTGGACTATTACTGACGGCTAAGAGGCCATCGATAATACGATTGCTAAAACTCTATTTCACATGTCAGAATATTAGTGATGGTAGTTTCTGTCACTAATACCCATCCACTGTCGCTAATACTATTATTTTTTTTTAAATATTATTTTTTTAAAATTTTAAAATAATTTTTTTCAAAATTATTAACGACGGTAAATTATTCTGTCACTAATGCCATTGCTAATACTATTAATTTTTTAATATTAATTTAATATTAATTTTTTCTCCTTAATCATTTTTTGGATGGTTAAAAATTATTATTGGATTTTATTAAATTTTTAAACTTAATTAATTTATAGATCAAGTCTTAATTGATTTAAATTAGATTTAATTTAATTAGGTTAACTTAATTTGAGATTAATTAGATTTTAATATTCTAAGTAAACTTAGATTTAAAGCCTAATTTAATTAGGTTTGACAGGATTTCGAATCGGGTTCGAATTGGATTGTAATTAAATCATGGATTAAATTTAATTGATTTAAATCAGATTTAGCTTAATTAGACTTGACATAATTTGAGGCTAATTGAATTTTATAATCCAAGTAGGATTTGAATTCAAAGCCTAATTGACTTAGGTTTGATAAGATTTTGAATTAGATTCGCATCGGATTCGAATTAGATTCGAATTGAATTATGGATCAAATTTAATTGATTAATTAATTAATTAATTAGATTTAACTTAATTTGAAGCTAATTAAATTTTACAATCTAAGTAAGACTTGGATTCAAATCTAATTGAATTAAGTTTGACAGAATTTCGAATTGGATTCAAATCGGATTCGAATTGGATTCAAATTGAATCATGGATCAAGTCCTAATTGATTTAAATTAGATTTAATTTAATTAAATTTGATTTAATTTAAGATTAATTATATTTTATAGTCTAAGTAGGTTTAGATTTAAACCTAATTGAATTAGATTTGACAGGATTTCGAATTAGATTCGAATCGAGTTCAAATTAGATTCAAATTGAACCCAAATTGAGAACTATTTTTCTTAATTGATTTAAATCAAATTAAATTTAATTAAACTTGATTTAATTTGAGAATAATTGGGTTTTACAATCTAATAAGGACTTGGATTCAAAATCTAATTAAATTATGATTAACAGGATATCGAATTAGATTCGAATCGGATTCAAATTAGATTTGAATTGAACCCAAATTAAAAATTATTCTTTTTAATTGATTTAAATCAGATTAAATTTAATAAAATTTGACTTAAGTTGAAGATAATTGAGTTTTACAATCCAAGTAGGACTTAGATTCATGCCTAATTAAATTAGATTTGACAAGATTTTGAATTAGATTCGAATCAAGTTCGAATTGGATTCAAATTGAATCTAAATTATTTTTTGAATTATTAGTGATAGAAAATTATTATCATCATTAATTTCATCCATTACTAATAATATAAATTATTTTTTCAAATTATTATTCATATTTTTTAAGAAAAAATATTAACGACGGTAAAATTTTTGTCACTAATAATCTGAATTCACCGTCGCTAATAATTATTTATATTTAAATATTATAAAAAAATAAAAATTTAAACACTATTAGTGACTATTTTTGCCATCACTAATATTTAAATTGCCATCACTAATAGTATTAGCGATGGCAAGATTTTTGATCAGTTTAGTGGTGGCTAAAAGGTGTTATTAGCGATTAAATTTTTTTCGTTACTAATACCGTCACTGATATTCAATATTCTTGTAGAACATAGGCACTTCTTTTTAGAAACCCATTCACCTTCACAATGCACCTCCGAGGATGGTCAGAAGGCTACACTAGGTGAAAGAAGAAATAGGCCCTCCATAAAGGTCCAAGACTTGATTGTGGAAGATGAGGAGCTAAGAGCCTAGATGGCCACCGCCATGGCCTCATAATCGGGGGCCTTTTCAATACCTCCCATGCCAAAGTGGAATGCCCACTGAAGCACTCCCTCAAAGTATTCAGCAACTGGTCAAAGGCATAAAGGAGATCTCCCAAGATGGAGAAGAACATCGACAATCCTTCAATACTGGGCAAGACAGCACCACCACAATATTAAGGAAGATAATCAAGGCAATATCGACCCAAGCAGCAGAGCTCCTACTTATAGAAGGCACAGATCCAGGTGAATTCAAATGCTCCACTATTTGTGCAACAAATGTCGCCACCATAAAGGCCTCAGAAGTTACACTTCCTAGAAAGTAGATATCAGCATTAAATGTAGGCCCCATCAAGTCTTCGAATTGTATGGCTCTCTGCCACGTAACCTCAAGATGAATCATCTTCTCTGATTCACGAAAGCAATACAATACAAATCAGCATTCAGTGCTTGGCACACATGCAAGCCCACAACTTTCAAAAGTTCATTCACCATGTACTAATAAAGCAAGTACTTCAGATAAGATCAAGGGAGATTTTAGCTTAAATGCAGAACTGGCCCTACCGACGCATCTAAGCCATTCGAGCACTTGATCAAGATAAAAAGCCGACTACACCAACATCATCAAGAAGTGAAAGCTTCAAGCGAGAGGTAAACATAATGAAATATATTTTTATTAATTAAAATTTATTATAGAATTTCATTAAGGTGAAGACACCAAAAGCCAATATAAACGGATAAAGATCTAGTATTCATCTGAAAAAACACCCTAACCTCCTCATCACTGTTGTCGAGGTGGAGGTGCCTCACAGCCAACTTCATGACCATCTTCTTCAGATGAGCCTTACAGTCCTCAAAGTCCTGGATGGACCCAGTTGAGGATGCCTCAACAAGCTCATCGTCAAAGTCCACCGAGGTCTTGTACTCCTCAATGCACTTGTAACTAACCTTGGTGGGAACCTCCACTACAACCTTAGTAAATCTTCAACTGCCTCTAGATAGACAAGGGTCCACCTCGAGACTTACTGACCATCCAAAGGGAGGTGGGGCCCAGTCCGATGAAAAAGGAACCCGAAGGAACTCTGATGCAGCAACTTGCAGCCTCTTAGCCACAATCGACCCAGTCTCCACCAAGGACTACCGTGAGTTGGAGAATGAATGTTCTAGCTAGGTACTCCTCACCCACTTCGATGAGAACTCCCTGCTCAAGGAACCTATCTTGCTTCTCACAACCGACTTGATGGATTATAGCGATGGCTTCATGACTACAAGACAAGGATAGGAGAATCTACTTCTGAAGACTACTATGACAAACAAGTAACTAATAGTCAGATGGCAGAAAATTCCAACAGATGGATGGTCCATTTATACAGGCCATCGATGGTGTGGATCCAATCACCGAATCGCCAGATCTTGCTGCTTGGCTAGCCCTGAAGCAGTGGACCATGTGGCCTTCATTGCACTCTTATCTGATTGAACCACACGGGATAACTCACAAAGCATGCATCGAAACTTACAATGGATTGCCATTTGGTGGGTCTTGGGTGAGTCCAGGGACAATCTCTAGATTTTCTCTCAAGAGTGTTGTTCCATGACTACTCGAGCTCCCTTCCTAATAAAGATAATGCCAGTCGTGAAATGATGCATCATTAATCCTCAAAATTTTTTCTGAAAGTAGTAATTCAGGTGCATTCAAGAATGAACCAAATTGACGGTTCAACTATCAAGATAGTTACTCCTTTCGCCCGAAGCCCAAAGCTCATTTCGAACTTGAAAGTGGGGGGCATATGCTGTGGGAAAGATTCACTAATCAAGACCAATCCTCCATTAAGGTGCCCCCAAGATGGTGTGATGAGGTCACACTAGTTGTAAACCTAAGGACCAGCAATTCAGCTAGCTATATAGGTGAAGCCTGTGCCTGCCATCTATGACTAACAATCTCAATTTAGAGAAGATAAAGATTATTTCTTCCTTAAAAAGGAGTCAGAACGTGGCATAATAGCCTACAGAGCTAGGCCTAAAACTCACATATTCTGCCTAGCAACCTATGGGTTCAAGCTTCAAATAAAAAAGAATGAAGGGGACTCTTAGGTAAGGGAAGAAGAAAACTACAACTCTAGAAAGGAGTTCTCGCTCTACTCTCCTGACTTTTATAATTTTTTTTCTCTACTGTTCCTAAAACTCTGACTAACTTAAGTATTGGAGGTCCCCCATCAGAACTATCCCAATAAGTATGGACTTTCTTGCAGGTATCCTCCGACGTCGCAGATCTCAACTGGCATCCAATTTCAGCCACATCATCACCTTCCCAGTGTTTTGCGGCAACATGTACAGTCATCTTATATATACAGAGAGAGAGAGGGAGAGAGCAGGTTGGACTACCCGAGTGAATCTCCACTTAGATTCATCATCTTGATTCGAGACAGTGGATGTTCATATATATATATATATATATGTGTGTGTGTGTGTGTGTGTGTACATAAATATATATGTGTGTGCCAATGTATCATATATCAATGATTTTCAATTTTTCATGAGATGTGATTATCGTTCATTGTATGATCTCATATATAAATATATGAATATATATTTTTTTGTTATATACATTTACCAAATATAAATGGTTTTGGTTGCTTGGAAAATGATACTAGTTCTTTTGAACTTTAGTAAGAAATATCATGTTATTTTTTTATTTTATTGGCAAGAATAAGATTGAATAAAATAATATCATTAAATAGATATCCACCACAGACTTATGCTTGGATATTATGGATAGCCGTTGTTGCTACAAGTCTCCGAACTAACAGTAGTCACCTGCCGACATGGATTTCGGACCTGGTGAAGAGGTGGTTCCTACTTAGGGAACCTAAATGGAAGTCTGCATGTGCTGGAGGTGCTCTGATGAGGATCCTTCAATGTTTAGGTTATCCAGAGCTTAAAAACAAGAAAGAAAGAAGGGAAGAGACTAGAGACTAGGAGAGTGGGCACTGTTCTTTGCTGGTGTGTCTGTTTGCTAGCTTACCTTAAGATCCCTTGGTCATCTTTTTATAGAGACAGAGCTGTAGGCTATTATGCCTAAATCTAGTAGGCCGTTAGACCTTAATTAGCTAGATTGTTAGGCCTTAATCTGATAAGCTATTAGGCTAGGGAATCCACCCTCTAATATATAAATCATAGTTGTCAATTATGGGAACCAATTATGGATTCCATCCATGTTCTAGAAGTTGGTAGGATGTTCCAACAAATTGACCTCGCTGTTGACGTAGCTAATGGCTTTAGGTCGGCATGGCACTGGAGTGCTGTCCCGATTTGAATTTGATATTGATGGAGCATATATGATGTCATGATTCTCTAGGCAGCATTGTCCAAGATCTAAGTAGGTTTTTGATGGGTTAGAGTTGACATTTGTCAGATTGGTGGCCATTTGGTGATGAGATTGGTTAGAGTCTTAGGTCGTATACTTGCACAAATTTTCCTTAAGCTAGAGCTATGATGTGGTTCAGGTCACCTCCATTCCAAGATAAGGTACTCAGATTAGTAAAAATGGCTCACTCAAATGACTCACACCCTAATACTTGTCCTCCACTCCCAAATCCAAAGTGGCTTGTTGACTTCGGATGATAGGAGTAGCTTATTAAGGGAGCCATTTTTGATCGTCAGGCACATCCAAGGTTGAAATTAGGTTGATGTTGGGACTGTGTAGAATGTTTCGAGCTTTGGTTCCTATGGTGATGCTTTGGATAAAGTGCCATAATTATGGAAGCACAAGAATTGAGGCAGCACACCAAGATCATTTAAAACATTCGATTTCAAGGATCCCTTGATTAATGACGTGTCATACCCGAGGTTGACATGTGGTAGAGTGCATGTTTTCATAATCACAGTAGACTACTGATGCTTAATCATCAATAACACCAAAAATAAATAAATCAATTCAACAATTAAGTAGTAAGGGTTGAGTCGAGTGTCGATTCCACAGGGATCAATGGATTTATATTCACTTTTAATTAAGATTTTTAAGAATTTTAATTAGATTACAAATACTAAAAATAAGAAAGAATGGAAATATGGTTGAAAGGAAACAAAATTTAAATTAAACTGAAATTGTAATTAATAGCAAGCAAATAAGAAAGGCATCCCAGGGTTTCGATTTGTTTTTTTTAATGAAGTACCAATTAGTTCTTCATTATATAATTATTAAAACTATGATTGATCTTCAATCATAACCTATCTCGTTAGGTACAGATCATAGTGCCTTGATTTGCTCCTACATAGTTATAGGTTATTCTAAGTATCAAATCATAAAATAAATAAATATCTTATAATCAAATCTCGATCATAGCCTATCTCACTGAGCACGAATTATTTCTTGTATCACAACTCGTCTCTATGTAGCCATAGGATATTCAAAGATCTAAATTATAGTCCAACAAAAAGTACAGTAGTTGAAGTAATGAAAGAGAGATTTTATTCATGAAGAAAAGGATTATTACCATCAAGATCTAATTACATGATAAAAAAATTAAAATATAAATTTAAAAAAATATCATCTACTCCCCTGGAGACTCAGAGTGTAGCCGCGCATGGTGTCTGCAAGCATCATCTTCACGAGAGGAAGACAAGGAAGAAGACTTCTGGCTACCACCTTCTTTTTCTCCCTCAAAACCCCTTACAGAACTTCAAAATAAAAGAAATAAAAGGTTCTATGACTCCTCATGATCCCATCTCTGCTCATGGCCTTCTCCTTAAATAGGGGAGAATTTCCTATGAAATTGCATTCAAAATGCGTCCAAATCGCATTTGGATCATGTAGAAGTCTTCTGATCATCCGATTAGCATCCAACCACCCAAATCTTGCTGATTAGAACCTAGTTACAATCAGATTAGAGTCCTAATTAATCCGACTTCGATTCTGGCCATTAGATCAAGCCTGGTATATGATATGGACCATTTGGATCATACAAAATAGAGCTGTATCAGTTCTTTATCAACCGACATCGTTCTACACCATCCGATCGCACGTGAAGACCACTGCCAACCATCGGATCGTGCAAGCCCAACCTCCACCATGCTTCTCTCCCATGTGCCATGATAAAAGGCTGCACGGTCCTATTCCTATGGACTATGCGGTAGTGCATATGGACCGAGCAGCCAGTCCACGGTGGATCGAACGCCACTTGGGCTTGGTTTGTGGACCGGTTTGGGTTGATTTTGGGCCTATTTGAATAAGAATTCGGTTTGAATTTGGACCACCTTGGGTCTCCATTCGGAATTCATTTTGAGTCTGATTTGCTCTCAATTTGAGTTCTTTTAATCTGCAAATCGGAGTCTTTACATTGACGATCATTTTTCTGCAAAAATAAATAGAAGCATTAATTCTAAAGAATTAAGATGAATTAATTTATAAATTAATACTTTTGTAGATATATTTAATGTACTTATCAACTACTATGGTGATCAGAGGCCGACATGTGCTAGCATCTTAGGGGGTGCATCGAACCATCAGATTGATCAAAGCTGCTACTTTCAGGGCTTTTGGTTATTGCTTGTGAGGCCACCATTGATCATCTCATGGCTTCTCTTTATTCCTCTTTTTTTGCATCTTCTTTGTCCTTTCATGTAGCTGTTAGGATTCCTTTCTTCGGGTCTTCTATTTGGTTCATTTCCCCACTTTAGTTCATTATTTTCCCTTGCATTTTGTTCCTATTTTTGATTTTCTTAGTTCAAAATGGAATCTGACGGTAGCGAGACCGAGGGTAGAAATTGTCGGGCCAGCCAGGGCTCTTGATCGGTCCCTCCTTTGGTTGGGTCTGGAGTGGAACCCCATGTTGCTACCACCTTGGACCCTCCAACCTAGTCTGAATCCTCTGGTTCGGATGCTCTCGAGCATGGATGAGGTGCAGAGGCATCCATTCTTACTGAGTCTGATCTAGAAAGTTTCTAGGCTTAGTATTGGTTCTCTAATTGATTTTGATTGGAGATACCTAGTTGGGATGGCTGGTGACCCATGCTCTTGAGAGGCATCTCACTATTTACGAGGAGTTTCTCCAAGTTAGACTCTAGTTTCTGAAGAAAAAATTTGTCCGATCACATCGGATGTCAGAAAAAAAATTGAATAGATTAGCAAATAAATTTCATAACATTTATGAAATCTCACCTTAATTAACAATGAAAGAATTGATCAAAATAAAGAGGTTCTTCAATCAATTTACTTTTGAGATCTGGATGCATAGATCCTCTACTTCGCATACAAGCCAAGCAACGTAGGAGAGAGGGATGAAGAACTCTTCAGAAGGGAAGAAGGATAGCCTTGAGACCTGATCTAAAGGCCTTGGAAGGAGCCCACACACCACACCACAAGAGATAGGGAGGATGCCCAAGAAGAGAGAGATATCCAGGGAGAGGTGACGCCCAGGGAGAGGGGATGCCCAAGGATCTCATGCCTAGATCAATGCTTGATTCCCTATTTTCTTCTCCACACCCCTCCTTAAATAGACAAAAGATTCTGAAACAAATCAAATAACTTCATGGGTTAGGAATAAGACTCTCCATGTCTGAATCAAATTCGAACTCTCTAAAGTATAAGGTTTCCTAATTGAAGTAGGAGAGAAACCAACTTAAGCCTCCCTTCACCATGCCGCACATCTAAGGGGAGGGGCTGTATCCAGCACCCTCTCCTGATACAGCCCCCTCTCCTCCATCTTGGTTAGCTATGTGGGTAAGAGAATACTTGGTGAATATGGCTAATTATACCAAATTTGATTTGGTTCAAGTTTGGGCTCAATTCGAATCCAATTTGAATCAAATTCGAAAAGACTGCTAATCCTAATCTAATTAGAATTTAGGTCCAAATCCAACTTGGATAATTAACCCAATTTTAGTCTTAATAAATTAAATCTAATTAAACTAGATCTAATCTAAAGTAATTAAGACTTGAGTCCAATCTCTTATAATTTTTTAGATCATAGATTTGATCAAATTCATCCTCGAAATTAAACCTGTGCCTCGTGTGCAATGCTAACTGCACATAGTCAATGTTTAATTCTATATGATCCATAACTTAATTCTCAATTAAATAAATTTATATATTCAATTAAGTTTCATACTTTTAAATTAAACACATAAATATCTGATCAATTTTTTTCTATATTATTTGACTTTGTGCGTGATTTCATAAGTTCGAACACTAAGTCGGTAGCATAGAAATTACTTTCTATACTAATTAAAGTGACTATCTTGCAATGATATCCCACGTCCAGATAGGTTGAATAATTACAAAGCAATATTCAAGAACCTTGGCATATAGTTACCGCATAATAATTTTTTTGACCTTAATATTCAAGGTGACCTAGGGTTTCACTGTCAACCCTGAATAGTCATCCTTATTGTATTTAATTTTTCCAAATCTCGTGATAGATCACGAGCATTATCTTGACTAAGATTTTACTGAATTAAGATACAGTGATGTATTAACTCCTGTAAACTAGAGAGATCAATTCCATCTTGACTCACACACCGACTTCACAAGTACTTGACTGTACCTAGTAGTCTTTCATCACTGTATTAAAAATATAAATAATCCAACTATTAGATATATATCTTAGAAGTCAATCTGGTTAATACATTGTAATAAATCTAGGATATAATTTTATACTTAATATATTGATTTGATCAATAAAAGATAAGTTTAATTTCATTCAGTGTGATGTGTCATTGAATCATCCATGGAATTAACATTTTGATATATATTCTCAGGATATTGAGAATTAGAGATATATATAATTTTTAAATATTTTCAGTCATAGTATCATCATGAGGATGGTGATCGATTCGGATAGACTGATACGCAGATCGCTTCTTTTAGGATAGATGAGTCTCTGGTCTACAGTGTAGAAATACTGAGCGACGAGTGTGGATAGTTGTTAGAGAATAACTAGTACTGAGCGTGACCATACAAGAGATCACTTAAATTTTACTCGATCGTCAGTGATTGTCTCAATACTGTAGTTATGAAAATGGTCCTTTGACCTTCGATGGTATGACTACTCATAGTGAGGCTGTTGGAGTTTGACTGACACATAAACATGATCTCAATGAGCCCCTATAGTGAATGTTGGTAACAGTTGGTCCACTATAGGAGTAGGGTGCACATCTAGATGAAATCTATCGATCTTGATAGAGAGGAATAGTCCTATGAGATTTGAGAGGCTAAATCCAAGAGTCTGTAGCTACAGCAGTGTGATAGATAGAAAAAGTTCCATAAGAATTGTAATTAGACTTGAGCTGATCGAATATATCATATGATTGATGATGAGGTTGATGAT
>KE504781.1:200462-220415 GCA_000441515.1 Elaeis oleifera | reverse complement strand
CTAGGGTAAGGATGGGTTGGGCCCAATAACTATTAGGTGAGGGATCCAATGATGGTCTTGCATCTGCTTGTGAATAGTGGGTCGGACTTAACTAAGGAGTGTGGTCAATAATTGTAAGGTGAGCCCATATGACTTCGAGATAAGTTACTGCAACATGTTTAGAGAAGCATCTGGGCAAAGAGTTGTCCATGCATTGGTGTGCATATTATCAATAACTGTTAGGTGACATACATGGCATCAATGGGACCGTAGTATCCACTAGGAATCCATTTGTCGTATTAGAATTTTTATTTTCCGCCTGAAGAGTGGAGGGATTCAAAAAATTAGTGAAAGTCATTGTTTGCATCTTAAAGTCCCAAGAAGTAAATATAAATTTTAAGTACAAAAGTCTAACTTGAATCTCTACTCTCGTAGTTAAATAATGTCAGCCTCAAATCCTCTAGCCCACATCTTTGAATCCAATTGTTTGATTGAAACAAACTATAAAGACTGGTTAAGAAACCTCAGGATTGTCCTGACTTCTGAAACTAAATCATGTACTCGATCAGGAACCTTTAGTCTAACCAAACCATCCTACTGCTGAGCAAAGAATAGCTTATGAAAAGTGGATGGATAAAGATAGTCAGGTTAAATGCTATGTGCTGGCATCCATGTCAAATGAGTTGCAAAGCCAGCATGAGTATATGTCCACTGCTAGGACTATAATCACTCACCTACAAGAGTTGTATGGTGAGCAGAGCCGTACAGTGTACTTCGAAGTATTCAAGGGACTCTTCAATCTGAAGATGCACGAAGGGCAGTCAATCCATGAGCACTGTATAACAGTGATCAAGGACATCAAGGAGCTTGAGAAGCTTTAGATTTGATCCTTCAATCCCTTACGAGTTCATATAGTCAATTTATTGTAAATTTTTATATGAACAAATTTGATTTCACTATATCCGAACTGGTCAACATGTTGGTCACTACCAAGGGGACCTTGAAGAGTTCAAGAGGTATTGTTCTCACTGTGGAGTGGACTTCTTCGACCAAGAGAAAGCCTGGTTGGAAAAAGAAGAATAAATTCATTAAGAAGCAGAAGAAAGAGAGCAAGCCAAAGAAGGATGTTCAAAGAAGGCTAAAGCAAAGAGAAAGTGTTTTACTATGATGCTAATGGCCATTGGAGGAGGAACTGTCCACTCTACCTAAGAGCCTAAAGATCAAAGAGGATGATAAGCCTTCAGAAGGTATGCTCATAATTGAATCTAACCTTACAATTTCTTCAACTTTTAGTTGGATATTGGATTTTGGTTCGAGTACTCATATATGTACCTCAATGTAGGGTCTAATAAAAAGTAAGAGATTGAGAGAAGGTGATATGATCCTTCGGATTGATAATGGAACAAAAGTTACTCAGAAGCCGTTGGCACTTATCCTCTTCGATTACCATCAGAATTTAGATTAGATTTGAAAGACTGTTATTTTATTCTGTAGCTAGTCAGAATTTGATTTTCATGTCTATGCTAGCATAGGATGGTTTTGAATTTAATTTTAATAAAAATTTATTCTATTATTTATAAATAATAGGTTGCATGTGATCTTTTAATTGACACTCTATATCACTTGCATGTTGATGCAAATGTGAATTTAAACAAGTAAATAGTGAGTACCATAGGTTAAAAGAGATCCAGAGAAGAAATTAACCAAAAGTACTTATGACATTATAGACTAAGCCATATTGAAGAGGATAGGATAAACAAGCTGAAAATGGATGGGATCCTTAGCTCTCTTAATCCAGAATCGTATCCAGCTTGTGAATCTTGCCTTCGAGAAAAAATGACTAAGTTATCTTTTATAAGACATGGAAAAAGGGCCACCGAGTTACTTATCCTGATACATACCGATGTATGTGGGCCATTTGATATGCAGGCCAAAGATGGTTATAGCTACTTCATCACCTTTACCAATGATCTGTCTTGGTACGGGTATGTGTATTGATGAAACACAAGTTTGAAGTCTTTGAAAGGTTCAAAAATTTTAGAAATGAAGTAGAAAATAAATAGGCAAATCCATTAAGGTTCTTCGATCTGATTAAAGAGGTGAATACCTTAGTCAAAAGTTTCTGAGATATCTTAAAGACAACGGCATTATCTCTTAATGGACTCCTTTCGGAATACCTCAGCTCAATGGGATATCTAAAAAGAGGAATAGGACCCTATTAGAAATGATCAGGTCTATGATGAGCTTCACTGATTTATCCTTACATCTTTGGAGACATGTCTTATTAACTGCAATTCACCTGTTGAATATGGTTCCATCAAAATCTGTTCCTATCACACCGTATGAGATATGGTATAGTAAGAAGCCAAATCTAGGTTATCTAAAGATTTGAAGATGTCCGGCCTATGTAAAGAGACAGATGGCTGATAAATTAAGGATAGATCTATAATAGCTCATTTTATAAGATATCCAAAAGAATAAATAGGATGCTACTTCTACTTTTCACAAGATCATAATATGATTGTGAGTCAGAATGCCATATTCTTAGAAAATATTTTATCCAGGATGGTGGTAGTGGGAGGTTAGTTGAGCTTAAAGAGAAGCTTCCTAAAGAACAAAGAGCTATGAATCCTCAGGAACCCATTATTTATGAGCTAGTAGTTGATGTTCTTCTATCACCTCATATATCTAGCAGGATCTTCCGACCTCCTAAAAGGTACGTAAGTATTCTTACGGAGAAACTAAAGAAATATTCTTATGAGAGATAAGGGTCATGGTGATGATCCTAATATCTTTGATGAGGCGATATCTGATATCGATTCTAAGAAATGGTTAGATACAATGAAGTCAAAGATTGACTCGATGCATTCTAACTAAGTATGGAGCTTAGTGGATCCATCTAAGGGTATAGTACCCATTGAGTGTAAATAGATCTATAAAAGAAAAATAGGTGTTGATAGTAAAGTAAAGACATATAAAATTAGGCTCATGGCAAAAGGTTATAGTCAATGCGAGGGCATTGACTATCAGAAAACTTTCTCATCCGTAGCCATACTGAAATCCATCCACACTCTGCTTGCTATTGCAGCTTATTATGATTATAAAATCTGGTAGATAGATGTAAAAACTGCTTTCTTGAATGGATATCTTGAGGAAGATATCTATATGGAGCAGCCTTTGGGTTTCACATCTAGTGATGGTGATCGTAGAATCTGTAAGCTTCAAAGATCCATATACGGATTAAAGCAAGCTTCTTAGACGTAGAATCTTCATTTTGATGATGCGATCAAATCATTTGATTTCATCAAGAACGAAGAGGAACCTTGTGTATACAAAAGGGTCAGTGGGAGTGCAATAACATTCCTCATATTGTATGTGGATGATATTCTCCTCATTGAAAATGATATTTCCATACTGGCCACGGTCAAAAGATGGTTGTCCAAGGAATTCTCTATGAAAGATCTAGGAGAAGCATCCTATATTCTTGAAATAAAGATCTATAGGGATAGATCTAAAAGAATGCTAGGTCTGTCACAAAAGCTGTACATAGAGAAAGTGCTGATAATGTTCAACATAAAAAATTCTAAAAGAAGATTTCTATCTCTTGAGCATAACAGTATGCCATGCTGTATACTCAATCTGATATTGTTCTTGTTGTGAGTGCCACGAGTAGGCATCAGTCGAATCCAAACGAGGAACACTGCATAGCTATGAAGAATATCCTTAAGTACTTGAGAAGGACTAAGCATTTATTCTGATCTTTGGAGAATGGACAGAGTTAGGAGTGGGAGGATACACGAATGCTGATGATAGAATCTCTACATCAGGGTGTATTCTTATGCAATTTGGTTCGGTATATTAAAAATTTTCAAACAACCGATCAATGGAAGTTGAGTATGCTATAGATGTGTAGGATAAAATCTGGTGTTAATGTTAGTTGCAGAACTGGATGTTATACCATTAGATGCTATGATAATGTACTGTAAAGATAACGGCGCCATTGTCCTTACTAAGGAGCTTAGGTCTCATCAGAAGTCCAAGCACATAGAGCAGTAGTATACATGACTATCTTGAAAAGAAATATATCAAGATATGAAGAGTAGACTCTACAGATAACGTGACAAACCCACTAATAAAGCAATTGAGCCAGCCAAAGATGGAAGTCCATCTTGAGAAGATAGGACTTAGATTAGTGGCCACTTGGCTTTAATCCAAATGGGAGATTGTTAGATGTATATTCTAGAAACCAATCTAGCTGACACATTATAATAAATTTAAGGTATAATTTTATACTTAATATATTGATTTGATCAATAAAAGATAAGTTTGATTTTTATTCAAATGTGATGTGTCCTTGAATCATTTATGGAATTAATATTTCGATACATATTCTCAAGGTGTTGAGAATCAGAGATATATATATAATTTTAAATACTTTCAGTCATAGTATCATCATGAGGATGATGATCGATTCGGATAGACCGGCACACAGATCACTTCTTTCGGGGTAGATGAGTCTCTGATCTATAGTGTAAAAATATTGAGCGATGAGTGCAGATAGTTGTTAGAGAATAACTAGTACTGAGCATGACTATGTAAGAGATCACTTGAATTTCTACTCGATCGTCAGTGATTGTCTCGATACTGTAGTTGTAAAAATAGTCTTTTGACCTTCGATGGTTTGACTGCTCACAGTGAGACTGCTGGAGTTTGACTGACACATAAACATAGTCTCAATGAGCCCCTGTAGTGAATATTGATGATAGTTGGTCCACTGTAGGAGTAGGATGCACATCTAGATGGAATCTATCGATCTTAATAGAGAGAAGTAGTCCTATGAGATTTGAGAGGCTAAATTCAAGAGTCTATAGCTACAGCAATATGATTGATGGAAAAAAATTTTGAGAATCGTAATTAGACTTGAGCTGATCGAATCTATCATATGACTGATGATAAGGTTTGACGATTTATCCATGACCTGCCATCTAATCGGGACTCATGATAAAGGGACTGAACCATATATAAACTATACTTTGAGGTTCTTTTTCAGTTCTACTGGATTGCCACTACATACTGCTAGGTGTCACTGGTAGATTGTGAGAGCTCACTAGGGTTGCTCAGCATCGATAATCTTTGATGAGTTAGAGCGAAATTATTTCGACCCATTGAAAAAATTTCAATGATACTATGATAGAGATCATCATATATCTCACTACAAGATAGAATTAAATCTATGGGATCACACAACAAAGGGATTAGATCTAGAATAAGCAATTGGGCTTATGAAGTCTCAATTGAGTTTAGAGAAATCTTATTGGGTTCAGGGTAACCTTGCTAGCATATGGTTGAATCTAATTTTTTCTTTGCATTTAAATTTTTATTTGATAAGATTAATTTAAATTTAATTATCTGCTAATAATCTAAATGAATTAGATTTATTGGGCTCCAATTGTTAGATGCTTAGAGTTTTGGATCATATGAATTAAGGGATCAAACCCTTAATCAATTTCCTTGATAATTTTGATGGGGCGCCACTTGATTTGCTCAAGTTAGGCATGCACACACTAGAGAAGGCATGTGGACTTGATTGGGGCATCCTATGGCAGCCATGAGGTGTGTGTATTTGTGGGTGAAAGCGCTCCCATAGTTGGCACCTAAAGGAGGTTAAATAAGTAAAGGAATAAAGATTTCTAATGCAAGTAGGACTTGTATTAAGTAGTTGTTGGTTTTGAATAGGATTCAAACCATATGCCTATTTAAAGGGGCCTTCTCTAAGGCTCCTAAGCACTAAATTTTAATAGTCCACACCTCCCTTAGAAGCTCCCCACACCACCCCTCTCTTCTCCCTTTGAAGTCCAACACCCAAGGTGTTGGGCATTCCAATTCTCCATGCCCAAGAGGAGCTTAGGCATCCTTTTGCTTGCTGATTTTTGAGTCTTTGATTGCTTCATAATCAAGAAAAGAAAATCAAAAGAAGTAGAGAAGAAGAAGATCAAAGAAAGGATCGAGAGTTGATCGCGATCCAGCCTTCATTCAGATTCGCAGGTTGATTGTTCTTAGAGAAGAAGGATCAACACTAAAGAGGGCTGTTCCAGGCTGATTCTGAGTGAATACCCATAGAGATTCGGCACTTGCATAGCTAAGAGAGAACCTACTCTCTTTCAGATCCAGATTTGAAGAAAGAATTTGCGAAATAGGTATGTGATTCGATCACATATTCAATTTCAGCATAAAATTCAGCATGTATTCAATTTCAGCATATGAAGTAGATTCTAGTGTTCTATATTTATACATACATAATGTAGATTAAAAAATATTTTAATCTTCTATTTTACTGTATTGTTTAGAAAAAAAAATTTTGAAACATACATACATGCCCCTTGATGAAATTCCAACACCGACACCAAAGCATAGTGAGCTATTTGCAAGTCATCGTGGTGATCTCCTGTTGGAGAGACACTTGTGCCCGTATCCTTTACGAGCTGCTCTTGACAGTAGAGCGCTCCACAGGTGAGTCACTGTTCGGTGATAATGTACTCCTACATCTTACTTGTATGCCATACCAGTGTCTCCACACTATTTGGTTAAGAGGATAACCAACCCATATGGCATACAACGATCTATACTCGATAAACATTATTATCCTTATTAATAACGTATCATTTGATCACGAATAAGTTTAAAAACTATTCGATAAATCCTCCTTTATTGATTATATTATAGTTCTAAAGACTTCATCATAACACAAGAATTCAAAAGAAGATGCTCTTTATGATGAACTTGCTAAAATAATTCTATTCATTAATAATTCATATACAAATTATAAAGAGCTCAATCATCTACAGATAGATAATTGACTTTAAGATATATTTTCAATAACTCTCACTTAGACTAAAGCCATAAGAACTATATCTAATATCCATCTTCCACTTATGGTCATCGAACTCTTTGATCTCCAGAGCTTTAGTGAAGGGTCGGTCAAGTTTTCTTCCCATTAGAAGTATCAGATGCTGTAATGTATTCTACTTTGCATATCGAATCAGCTACTATGTGCTGCTTGAAACTTTTTCGATACATCACTCCACCAAATAAAGTGAAAATATAATCAGACACACTTTTGCTTTCATCACAATCAGACTGAAAATTGAAATCAGTATATCTCATAAGTTTAAAGTTTATATCTCCATAGATTAACCATTGATTTTTGGTATTTCTTAAATACTTGAAGATTGTCTTCACAACCTTCCAATGGTTCTCTCCCGAATCACACTGATACCTGCTCACTACTCCTAGTGAGTAGGCCACATCCAGTCTCATGCATGTCATAGTGTACATGATAGATCCCACTATCGAGGTATATGAGATTCTACTCATACGCTCTCTCTCTTGAGGAGTTGTCGGACAATCTTTTATGGAAAGAGTAATTTCTTGACCTATCGATAGATAGTCCTTCTTAAAATTTTTCATGCTGAACATTTCAGTACGGTATCGATGTATATGGTTTGGGACAATTCAAGCAACCTTTTAGATCTATCCCTATAAATCTTCATTCCTAGGATGTAGAATGCTTCTCCCAAATTTTTCATGAAAAATTATGATGATAGCCATAGCTTTACACTTTGTAAAATAGGAATGTCATTTTCTATTAAGAGTATATCATCTACATGCAATACAAGAAAGATGACTACAGAATCATTTATCTATTTATAGATGCAAAGCTTCTCTCCATTCTTAATAAAGCCATATATTTTGATCCTCTTATCGAAATATATGTTTCAACTTTAAGAAGCTTGCTTCAGTCCATAAATGGACCTATTTAGCTTGCACATTTTAGATTCGTCTGTGGATGTGAATCCTTCAGGTTATATCATATACACATCTTTTCTAACTCTCCATTAAGAAAAGTAATTTTGACATTCATTTGCTAGATCTCACAATCTAGGTGTGCCGCTATAGCAAGCATAATTCGAATAGACTTGAGCATTGTCACAGAAGAGAATGTCTCGTTATAGTCAATACCATAATATTGACGATATCCCTTGACAACTAGATGGACTTTATAGGTCTCTACTCTCCCGTCTGCTCCTCTTCTTTTTGAAGATCCATTTGCATCCTATGGGTTTAATCCTTCGGGTGGATCAATAAGTGTCCATACATCATTGATTTCCATGGACTCCATTTTAAACTTCATAGCTTTTAGCTATTTCTCAAAATCGGGCCTCTGCATAGCGTTCATATAGATGATCGGATCCTCATCATTTCATATAATTCGACAGGATCACCATCCCATATCAACAAACCATGGTATCTATCTGACTGATGCAGTACTCTATCGGATCTCCTTAATGGTGCTTCTATAATAGGCTTTGAATTTGATTCTCCAATCAAATCTGATACTGTTTTTCGACTTAGAGATGTCTGATTTTCTACCTCACAAATTTCATCAAGTTCGATCTTAGTGGCATTAGTTCCTTCTCTGAGAAACTCTGTTTCCAAAAAGAATATCCTATTGCTAATGAACACCTTTTGTTCTTCAGCAAGGTAGAAATAGTATCCTTTTATTTCTTTGGATATCCTACAAATAAATACTTATTGGATCTAGGTCCAAACTTGTCGGTCAGTAAATATTTGACATAAGTCAGACAACCTCAAATCTTAAGGTGAGAGAGTGTTGGACTACACTCGATCTATATCTCATATAGAGTTTTAGTGATCGATTTGCTAGGAACATTGTTCAGAATATAGCATGCAGTTTCTAGAGCGTATCTCCAGAAAAAGATTGGCAGAGTCACAAAGCCCATCATGAATCGAATCATGTCTAACAGTATTCGATTTTCCTTTCTGACACCCCATTATGCTGTGGTATCTTAGGAGTGATCTATTATGAGAGAATCTCATTCTCTTCTAGATATATCAGAAACTCATTTGAATGATATCCATCTCTTCGATCTGATCGAAGAGTTTTAATACTCTTTACAATTTATTTTATACTTCACTATGGAATCATTTGAACATTTCAAATGATTTAGATTTATGCTTCATAAATAGATGTATCCATATCTAGATAGGTCGTCAGTGTAAATAATGAAGTAATTATACCCACCTCTGGTACTTGTGCTCATGGATCCACATACATCACTATATACTAGACTTAGAACATCAGCGGCTCGCTTATCTTTTCTTAAAGGTGACTTTATCATTTACCAAGAAATAAGATTTACAGATCGATAACGATTCACAATCGTCTATGTTAAGGATTTTCTCTTTAGTTAACCTATCCATCTTGTTCTTGTTCACATGACCTAGCCGACAATACCAAAGATAAGCATCGCTGACATTATCTATTTTAGAACATTTATTAGATGTGTACATTATACTTACAGACTGTGATAAAAGATATATACTATGTTTTAATTGTCCACACATAATTGTAGTACCATTCAAAATGATATCATAAAATTATCCTTTATTAAAAGTTAAACCAACTTTAATCAAAAAGCCTATAGAGATGACATTTATCAAAAAGAAGGACAATAATGACAATCATCTAACATGTCAACCTTAGACTCAAAAATAAGCTAAATAGTTCTTAAAGCTAGAACTGAAATAAAGCTTCCATCTTCAACGTTCAGGAACCGTTTGCCATCTCTGAATTTTCTACTAACCCAAAGTTCCTGCAATAAATTGTAAATGTTAATTAAACTTTCAGTATCTAATATTCAGATAGTAGTGTCACACACAAAAAATTATAAAGAATTATCATATAAGTATCTTGTCCAGCAATAGATTGTTGCTTTCTCTTGTTCGGCCTGTTGGGGTTAAGGGAGGCTATATACTGAGGATAATTCCTTCTAGTGATTTTGCTTCTTGCAGAAGAAGCACTCTATCTGACTCTTGTCAACTTTTGACTTCTTACTCTGTCTGAACTTTGGAGCCCCAGCATGCTACACCTTCTTTTTGTTCTTCTTCTTCCCTTTCTTAAAGGAACGACACCCAGAAGAAGAACCACCCATCATATTCACCGGCTCCTTTTGAAGCTGGTTATCCTTTCCAAATGTCTGTAGTAATTCTAGCAAACTATGGTAGTTTACTGCAACTTTAGTCATTCTATAATGACTAAAAAAGATAGGTAGGACTTAGACAAAGAATTCAAGATCGCATCTTTTTCTAACTGCTCATGCAAGAAAATCCAAAATTGCTCAAATGCTCGATCTGCTCGATTATGTACAGTACATGATCAGTGACCGATGCCCTTTCCTCATCTGTGCATTGAAGACAGCACAAGATATTTTATATCTCTCAACGTCATCAGGAGTATCAAAGGACTCATTCAATATTTGAAAGATTTTTTCTGGCTGAGCATTCTCAAATTTGCAACTGAACTCGTCATTCATAGCCACCCTCATAATGCAACGCACAGTGACTCGATCATTGAGCTACTTTTGGTAAGTGTCTTTGACTGCACCATGAGCATTTGGGGTGGACCCCTCAGGTGCTGGACTGTAAGTACATACAAGATCCTTTCGTTCTTCAAAAAAATCTTGAGCTTTCGATACCAACTATCGAAATTAGGTCCGATGAGCTTATCACTGTTCAACAACGAGCGGAGTGATAAAGTGTTAGCCATTGCTGAAACAAAAATAAGATCATATTAGTATATGAATTATTCAATCCTAAAGACTTCAACTTTAGTCTACAGATTCTTCCACTATTTTATACAAATTGGTAGTCTTTACCTTCAATTCAAGAAATTACATTAATCTCTTAGCAGGTACTAGAATCTACATAGACTGCATACAGATCCGAGTATGACTCGGCCAACCCATATGCATCTATGGATAGATTCTTAACCAATTATTTTTTTAAATAATTTTTAATAATAATTTTACCTCAGGCACCTCTTCAGCAGGTGTATGGCACCTCCACTGAAAGTTCTGGTTAGGTCCAACTATTAACATGAACATACTCGATGAATCTAACTAATGAATGATCAAGCCCAAGTAAGCTCTGGCCAATCCAACCATTTATTAGATAGTACAACAGAGTCATCATATAATAAATGATAATTCAATATCCAAAAAAGTATCAAGCATAAGGCACCTCCAATGCTAATATGAAATATTGGATCCATTACCATCCACCTCAATGAGAGGCTATGAAGCAGTTATCCCATAATAATTTATTTAAGGATCTAATAATTTAAAGATTTAATTAATTAGTTTAAGAATAAAGAGAAGAGGTTAACCTATATTTCAATGATCCTTCCACTGACTTCACCAAGTCATCAAAGAGGACTAAAAACAAGCTGGCTCAAAAATACCTGAATCAGTCACACTGATTAACCTTAATGGCATGGATCAACTCAAATGTTTCAATGACCTAATTTTAACATAATTTACCAAATTGATCAGATAAGTGAGATCGATGGGAGGGTAGCTAATGCTTACCTTAAATACTATATAGGTCAGGTAAGCATGCCCCCAATTAAAAACCATTGGTCGTATTGTCAAACTTATCTTAGACACCAATTGATCGATTAGTTTCAATTTGATCAGCTAAAGGACTCGGACTCGACCATTGAGTCACAATCATGTCTATTTGATATGGTCAAAAATATGGACTTGATCAAGTTACAACTATTGAGGTTGATCTTAGAGAAATTTTGACCTAATCTAATTCAACTATTGATTAGATTTAATTAATTTCTCTATTTGGTCTATATTTATTACTAATCTTAGGTTTAACCCAGTTAGATGACCTGATTTAAGCTAACCCATAGCTCCTTAGTTAATGAGATATCTTAAGATCTTCAATTATCAAATCTAGATCTTTTGATAATCATATATTTAATCATAATTAAGTATATAAAATTTTATATTGAAATTATTTAATTTATAAACTATTTTACAAAAATTTTCATGTAAAATCTTACATCATATGTTATTAATTTCAGATTATGAAACTAATTTTAAAATCTAAATATTTTGCATAAAATAGTAAAAAATAAATCATAAAATTTTTAGATCTAATCTAAACTTATTTATAATTTGAATAATTTAAATTTTTTTTCTCTTTTTTTCTACATGAGATATAATCACATCGGCACCTCTATACGTCACAAGAGAACCTATTGATTGGACAAGAGAGAGAATTTAATTCCTACTTCTTCTTGTGATCGAATGGCTATGGTGATCAACTCAATTTTGAGTACTTGGCTATTAAGAATAATTCAACACTATATATCACATATGTAAAAAAAAATTCTGATTCATATCATATTCATAACATGATAACATGCATAATTTTATCTTATCTAATTAAATCATTACTACAACATTAAATTTTTAGATCTAAATCTTAATCACATCATCATATGAATCATTAATTTTATATATAAAAAATGAAGAAATCTATTCAATATATATATATATATGATTGTATAGAAAATTCTGATTTGAGATATGATCAAATATATGCAAATACTTTACTCAAATCAAATCTGAAACTTTATCAAACAGATTCAGATCTGAGCTTGATTCAAACATCAATTTTTTAATTAAAATATATCTAGAAAATCTATCAAAAAAATTTAAATTCATACAAAATTAAATTTAAATCAGAACAAAAATCTACACAAAAAATTCTGCTAAAATAGATTTTTAACAGATCATTTTCAAGGTTGATTTCGATCCGATAATCTAGTCAAAACTAGATCAAAAATATACAAGAATATCATATTAAAACAAGATTTAATCGTATAAAAATTTGATTCAAAATTAGATTAGAAAAATCATAAAATCTAGAAATTAGATTATGCAATCATGACATACAACCTGGCTCTGATACAAGTTGAAGAAAAATTTATCCAATCGCATCGGATGTCAGAAAAAATTAATAGATTAACAATTAAAATTTTATAATATTTATAAAACCTCACCTTGATTCATAGCAGAAGACTTGATCAAGGTAGAAGAGATTTCTCAATCGATTTGTTTCACGAGATCCAGAGACGCATATCCTCTACTTCACATGCACGTCAAGCAATGTAGAAAAAAGGAATAAAGAATTTTTCAGAAGAGAAGAAGGATAGTTATGAGATCTAATCTTAAGGCCTTAGAAGGAGCCCACATGCCACACCACAAGAGATAGGGAGGATGCCCAAGAAGAGAGCGATGCCCAGGGAGAGATGACACCCAAGGAGAGGGGACGCCCAAGGATCTCACGCCTAGACCAATACTTGATTTCCTATTTCTCTTTTCCACACCCTTTCTTTAATAGATAAGAGTTCTTAGATCAAATCAAATACTTTTATGGGTTAGGAATAAGACTCTTCATATTTGAATCAAATCTAAGCTTTCTAAACCATAAGATTTTCTAATTGAAGTAGGAGAGGTGCTAACTTGTGCCTCCCTTCATCATGCTACACACCCAAGGGGAGGGAGCTATTTCCAACATTCTCTCCTCTATCTTGATCGACCATATGAGTAAGAGAATATCTGATGAATATGGCTAATTGCATCAAATCTAATTTGATTCAAGTTTGGGCTCAATTCGAATCAGATTCGAATCAAATTCGAAAAGTTACTAATCTTAATCTAATTAGAATTTAGGTCCAAGTCCAACTTGGATAACTAATCCAATTTTAATCTCAATAAAATTAAGCTCAATTAATTAAATATAATCTAAAGTAATTAGGACTTGAGTCCAGTCTCTCATAATTTTTTGGATCATAGATTTGATCAAATTTATCTCTGAAATTAAATCTACACCTCATGTGTAGTGCTAGCTGCACATAGTCAATGTTTAATTCTATATGATCCATAACTTAATTTTAATTAATAAATCTATATATTCAATCCAGTCTCATACTTTCAAATTGAATACATAAATATCTAGTCAATTTTTTTCACATTGTTTGATTTTATGTGTGACTCCATAGGCTCGAATACTAGGCTTATAGTATAGGAACCACTTCTTATACTAATCGAAGTGACCATCTAGCAATGATATCCGACGTTTGGATAGATCGAATAATTGTAAAGCAACATTCAATAACCTCGATATATAGTTACCACATAATTCATCCCTTTGATCCTAATGCTCAAAGTGACTTAGGATTTAACGGTCAATCCTAGAATAGTTATCCTCATTGTATTTCAATCTTTTCAAATCTCGTGACGGATCACGAGGATTATCCTGACTAAGATTTACTGGATTGAGATACAGTGATGCATTAACTCCTGTAAACTGGAGGGATCAATCCCATCTTGACTCACACACTGACTTCATAAGCATTTAATTATACCCAGCAGCCTTCCATTACTATAATAGAAATACAGGTAGTCCGACATCAAGTACAGTCAGTTGCTTACAAATCATCATGGTGATCTCAAGTTGCAAGGATACTTATGCTCATATCTTTCACGAGCTACTCTTGACAGCAAAGCACTCCACAGGTGAGTCACTGTTCGATAATGATGTACTCTTATATTTTATTTGTATGCCATATGAATATATCTACATTCTTTGGTTAAGAGGACAACCAACCCAAATGGCACTCAATGATCTATACTCGATAAACGTTATTGTCCTTGTTAATAATATATCATTTGATCGCGAATAAGTTTAAGAACTATTCGATAAATCTTTCTTTATTGATTATATTATAGTTCTAAGGACTTCATTATAATATAAGAGTTCAAAAAAAGTTACACTTTTATGATGAACTTACCAAAAAAAATTTTATTCATTAATAATTTATATACAAATTACAAAGAGCTCAATCATCCACAGATAGATAATTGACTTTAGGATACATTTTTCAATAGTTTCTCCTCCATCCCTTTATTTCTAATCTTCTTGATTTTTATCAACTCGTCCCTATTGAGATCAATCTGAATAGTATTTGGATGCTTTTATTGTTATTTATGTTCATATCGAGATCGAGCCGAGGTGCTTATTGTTCCAAATATTTTTCACCTTGAAGAGATATCTACAAAATAAGGACCAGTGGTACTTCACTCCTCGTGGAGATTATTAGTTCATCAAGGGGTTGCCTACTTCTATCCATGATTGGATAAATTATTCTTTTTCATTTATTCCATCTCCCATGAGGCTTCAATTGGATTTAGAGGCACCCATAGACCTCTTGGAACAAAAATGTAAAGTCGCTTCTCAAAGACAAGGAGCATCTCCATAAATTGTGCTATATGAAGATTCATCCATTAGAGGAGCTCCTATTTGAGTAGGCTCTGTATGATGGTGGTGTCAGCTTGGTCAGTCCTCAGGACATGGCTGATCTTCTTGATTTAAGCCTTTTATTTGGTTTTATTCTCATATTTGGCAGTATGCTGATCATGCTGACTCTTTGTTTATTGTTGCAATGATAAGGCCAACCTTGAAGTCATTGCGATCCACTCCAAAGAAGAGGTCGAATGCTTTGGTGATGAGGCATCATCTGTGAAGAAGCAGTGGATGGCTGCCCTCCATTCGAGCTGATGCCAATCCCGAAGATCTCTAGCAATGAACCACTACACTAGAGATCGATGATGAACCGGAGGTTATCACTGCAACATCGCTAAGGTCGGTTCCATTGGCCTCCCCAGAAATGGGTCGAGCTCAAAGTTCGGCAACACGTCACGGCCCTTATATCCTCTCTTGGCATTGGTTCTTGCACTGAGGACTATGCCATCTCCATTCACCCCAAGCTCTTCTATAGTGAGGCCTGGGTCTAGATCCTCCTCATCTGGGACTGAGGAGGAGCTCCTCATTCTAATGAAGGTAGTTAGGAGATCTAACATTAGACTTCTGGATGCTCAACTCATACTGAAGTTGGTATTGATGATTCTCTTGTCAACGACTAATCAATGAGTAAGACTCATCATGCAGAGGAGGTCATGAGCTCGAGCTTCTCTGTGCTCCTTGTGGTGAGTCTTCTCTCTTCTCACTTTTTTAGTTTAGACTTTTCTGACTTTCATAACTTGGCATTTCATCTTTTCCTTTTTGCAGCTTCTCTATGGCTTCATCATGCTTAGTGAATGAATGTCAAACTTCCATGACCTGAAGTGAGAGTTGGAGAGTGAGACTTGAGGTGCTGTGGCTCGAGCCGGACTGCCAAGGAGAAGGCTTCTCGAGATTCGCCTGAACTTCAAGAGGCCCCTAACAAGATGGGGATGCTCAAGGGGAAGGTCGCCTATTTTGTGATATATGATGTTATATGTACCCCAATTTGCTTGAGTAGAGTTAGATAGTTGGTTTGTGATTCATGATATTTGTATTTATTTGATGTTGATTATTCACTATTTTCAATCCTTAAATTATTTATATTGGTGTGCATGTGATGAGAGGGTTTCTTATTGAGCCATTACATCACACCATTCCTTCAGTTTTTCTTTTTGAGTTGCAAAATGCTTAGCACTTGGCTATATTTTGGGATCATTAGTGAGAAAATGAATAGTTAGAATGTCAACTGATATCAGTCAAATAATTGAAATTTAATTAGACAACTCTCATTACTTGTTAATGATGAAATTATTTTATCTTATTTTGGAATAAGGTTTATTATCCAATAATATTGAGGTTATGATGAATCTACAAGCTTTGCATATTCTCTCGAGTCTTATTTTAGAGAATGTATAGCCATGTCACATACTCAACGTAAGTGATGAGTTTCATAATGTGATAAAAATGCTATACTTGGAAGTCGATCGAATCCAATCCTAAATAATTGTAGCCAAATTAAGGCTATTTTTAAAAAATCTTATCAAATATGTCCAGGTCTAAATTTGAGCTGCAACCTCATCTCGTAATACAAAAGTCCTAGATTTTATTTCATTTTTTTCTTTTTTATCTCTCAACCTCCTAATTAAAGTCACCAAAATAATCTCCAAAAATATTGATGAGAAACCTAAAAAATTAGAAAAATGTGTAAAAATGTCGAATAGATATAAAATATTTAAACCTAGCTCTGCCCTCAAAAGTAAATTGAGAAAAGAGTTCCTAGCTATTAAATTTAGGAGAGGGAGTATCCCACCAATCAATTCTTAAAATTTGAATCCGTAATATCCATGGCCCTCTCCAGGGATGAATCAAAGAACACCCCTAGGAACATTCTCAATTCTTTTTCAAATCCAAAATTCAAATTCCACCCATTGATACACCCCACCCACGTTGATAAAGAGTCCCGAGAGAAGATAACTGGATCCTCCTCTTACTCACATAGGACTCTCTCTTGGTTCTCTAGCTCTTCTATCACTCATTCTGACTCTCATTCCCGTATTCTTTAACTTCCTAGTTCTAGGTTCTCTTATCTTTTAAGTTCTTCTTCTAGTCAATATGATTTAGATCTAAATCCACTTAAGCCAAGAAGCGCCATCTCTTCTTCAGATCCAAGAAGGCCAAGTGATAGGAGCAGCACTAACTAGGGGAGATTTCTTTGGCTCCTCTTTCAAAGAAGAAAAGATCATATGGCATGCCGAGATAGAACCGGAAAAGAATTCCCTTCCTTATGTTCTTTACTTTTGCTTAAAGCTTGTAAACTTAAATACTATCACGTAATATTTACTTGATCCAATGAATTTTGCTCCTTGGTGATGACATAGCTCACCTCCTCCATTTTCTGTTTTTTTTTTCCTAAAGTTCTAGCTAGTAATTTTGTCGATCCTTTTCTTTTCAAATTTGGGCATTTAGATGGAAGGATAAGGTATAAAGCCCTTTGATATGCTCCTTTAAACATCTAGCCCATCATATATCCAAGTATCCAAGGGCATTGTTGGGGCAAAAGCTAATTTCTAGAACCTAGCAATCATACGCATATTTGATACATGTATGTCTCAAATGCCTTAAATCTAACCACTTGAGCGTACAGCCCTTAATTTTTATACCAAAGGTTAGAGGGGGCCGCATTTATCAATCCTTCCCTATTAGTACCCTTAGGACTCGTTTGGTTCAAGAAAAAAAATTTTTTCTAAATATTATTTCTAAAAAATTGATCTAGAGAATATAATGCCTGAAAAATGATTTTGAAATGTTTGATTAATCATAGAAAATGATTTATTACAGAGTGGTTTATATTTGGTTGAGCATCTACTTTTCTGATAAAATTATATAAAATACCTATTATACTCTTAATATATGGAAAATCTTATCTTATTCTACATATTACCATTATTTGTAAATAAAAAGTTATGATGGTTGAGGATATTTTTGGCTCTAGATTGTGGTGGAGAAGGATTTGAGACATTGTGATGGAGAAATATTCATTTCAGTCATAAATTTTTTAATGATTTAAAAAAATATTTCGAAAAGAAAAAGAACCTCCAATTCTTATTTCATGGGAAAGCCGAAAATCTATATCTTACGTAAATTTTTCTTTCCTATGAAATATTTGAATTGTATTCTTATAGGAACACTTTTTTACGATCTCTCTTTTTTGAAAACTTCAACCGAACGAGCGAGATTTTTCTGTTTCTCATTGACCATACTTTCTCCCCACCACTTCTCACGATCCGAACGACTCCACTAGAATTGGATTCCATTGGATCAAATCTTGTCTACCTTTTTCCATTATGCTTTTCCAATTTTTATAATTGAAGAACCAGTTGTGCCTCCAAACCTCACTAGGTACAACATGACCCTTTTTGCTTAAGGTATCAAGAGTTGCACTCACATCATGGCATAACATAATCAGCCAAGCTGAACAAAGAGGGTATCCTAATTTCCCGAAAAGCCCATAATTCCAATTGGTATGCACTAATCACAGAAGTGTTAAATGTATCTCTACTTGTATACAGTCTTCCAACATGTAACTAAACAATTAAACGGTTGAATTTTTGAAGCTACAGAAATCAGAAAAATCAAAAAAATATAATATTCCGAACCTAACTTTGTCCATGACTACTTGCTCAAAAATAAAAAAATCATTTCATGCATGATCGCTGAAGAACCATATTGGCTTTGCATGGCTATGGTTAGTCTAATTGCTTGGAAAAGGTTTTGAAAACTAAAATTTTGTTCTTTAAAAATTCAGTCTTCTGGCTGTTTGGACAATAGAAAAACTTGAAAACATTCAAGTAAGCTTTTCCATTTTAGCTTTTTTCTTCTTTAAAATCTTTTACTTCTTCTTTCCCTTTCCTCTTTCTCTTCTACAATTTTCCAACCAACGAAGCATTTTCCTAGTGACTTTAAACAATAGCATAGCATGTTCACCACAAAAGCTTCAAGAACTAGCTAGCATTTCTACCAAAAAAAACAAAAGAAAAACTAGCTAGCATTTCAAATAAATATATAATGGCAACTTTGTGAAAACAAATAGATGGTGGCAACTTGGCACGATGTTTCTCCCACTTTGGATAAAATATTAATGGGACCGCCCACAAATCTCATGTCTACGAGGAAGAGAAAATTAAAAACAAGGAAAACAAAACCAAAAAAAGCACATGACTTGTGGGCACAAGGTGTTAATTGTGGATCCCTACTGGTTTCAATGGTCCCAAGCCACATGATCGAGTGTTCCCCGTACCATCATGTGTAATTCTTACGATTGTTGGGATATACGAGCCTTTTGGTCCCATGACAAGCTATCGACTGTTAGAAACTCGCTATCCATTACACCAAAAAGAAAAAAAAGGAAGAAACTCGCTATCCTACCCAACCTGCCAAAGAGTCTTGCTGCCATGCGCGCGGCTGGCTCGAAGGATCGTCCGAGTCCGAGAAGTTTCACTCGGTGGGTCAGGGAACCTAAAGAAGCCTACCAGCCACCTCATAATCTGCCATCAAGAACTTCCGTCCATGAATAAAAGATATTAACTAAGGATAAGATAATCGAAAGGTGACTGGAATCCTATCTAGGGAGACCCCCTCAGTGTCTTTTCAATTTCTTGTCAACCAACGTATATTCTTTAAGACTAGACGTCGTTAGGTGGGATATATATATATATATATATATATATATAATTAAAGTACTTATACAATAAA
>KE504781.1:180399-190552 GCA_000441515.1 Elaeis oleifera | reverse complement strand
AGAAAAAGGAGNGAGAAGTGGGCGCAGGTTTTTTGGTGGGTACCCTAGGGTTTCTACCTAGGGTTCGGGAAGTGATATTGGTGTGCCACGAGTATCGTGAGTCCACCAAATTTCAGAGAGAGATCCATCAGCCTCTCAACCAACCGTACAGACGATTCGGAGCATCCGAGGAGTCGGCACACATCGATCGAAGGAGTTCGATCAACATCAGCCATCAAAAGGATGAAATCACGAACTAGCATTCATGAGGAGCCGATCAGACGAGAGCTTCGTGTGGACGATCTGCAGAGATCAGACACTTGTGTGGCTGCGACGTGACGATCAAAGCTCTCCAACGGTGATCAGATTGCGGTGATCGACTATCCGCAAAAGGTGATGTGTTCTGAACACAGTACAGTAAAAAGTTTACTGTTTCAAATTTGAATTTAATTTAAATGCATGCTGTTGTATCATATTTAGATCTTAGTGTAGGATTAATTAGTATTAATTAATGAGATTAATTAATAATTTTGCTGTAAAATAGTAATTTTGAAAAAATTTAAAATTATCATTTTGCCCCTGCACTGAATTTTCGCTTCAACTTTAGCGTGTCAGCTATCAATTAATATGGCAACACTATTTTTATAGCTTTATCTATAATGATATTGTATACCATGCCATGAGAAATACATTTCATATGAAAAATATTATAGTATAACTAATCTTTTTTATTAGTTACTATGGCAGTATTAATATTTTAACATACATATTACCAATGCTTTACATTGATTGACATACACCAATTCTTCTTTATCTTGATCTTCATCATCCCACTTAAGTAACTGCTCTTCTTCTTCTTCTTCTTCTGTGCAAGATTCTTCCTCCATTAAAGAGATAAGCTTGTAGTTTGGGCAATGAGCTATAATATTCCTAAAACCCTAGCATTTAAAGCACTTGTGAAGGTTGAAGGTGGTAATATTCAAATGGTTAGAGTAGATGCCTTTCTCTCTCTTTGATGTGGAACTCCTCCAATTGGATGCATCATCTTTATACTTTAAAAGTGTGAACTTCTTTTTTTCAATTATTATTTCTTAACTTTCAATACCAATCAGATCATGCATTAACATCCAACAAGGCTGGAGCTGCATAGTTTATTTACTGTATGACTTTAATATATTAAATTATATGATGGTTTATGCTTTTATCACATATTATAAGAAGTTGCTTGAATACCATCATATGCTTTTTTATAGTCATGTCGTATTGTCAAAAGTTGTAGAGTTTGCAAAATTCTTCTTGTTAGTAATTTTTAAGATGGAACCTATGCCAGAGTTTATACCATATCTTGATCTTGTCATATCTTTCATGCTTGCATCAATGCTTCAAAGTTTTTCACCAGATTGATGCATGCTTTTTGAGCTTAACACTGACTGGCTTTCTGCATCAATCATCAGGAATTTTATTGAGCTAGAAATACATTCAATGATATGAAGCCAATCAATAAACTCAGCTCATTGCATTCGACCCTTAAAGTTGGGGATGTCAATTTCAATATTGAGATTGTGTGGATTATGATGTGGTCTTCTTTCATGTTTGAGATACATTTTTTCTTTGTTAGATGAAGATTCTCTTCTATTGTAGAAAAGATTTAAATTTTAACTTTTTCATTAGAATACTCACTTTCATCATCAAAGAACTTTTTATTAGAGTCATAATAGATAAAAATTCTGACAACATTGACATTGCCATTACTCTTGATGTTATCAAAGCTGTTGATTTTTTGGTTAGAGTTATTCAAGCCATCAGAGCAGTAAATCCAATTCAATATCATGCAAATTTTGCTCATGTTTAACATACTCTTTGATTTTGTAGCAATATGGAAGTATCCTAAATTTCTCTAATACTAACTAATGTTAGGAGGTGTTGAATTTGGCTTTGAAATAAAATAGATAAAGAGAATATTGACAAAACTAATTGTAGTAAGGTAGAAATCTTGGACATATGACTTGAGATGCTAGAGACTAAATAGTGATAGTAGTAAATCCACACATCGAATAGTTTTCACCAAAGATGGATAGTTTTGGAGGAGGTGCATGCAGCAGGTTTCTTTTCTAAGGCCAAATTACCATCTTGGTTAGCTGACACATATACATGCTCACTTACAAATCCTAAAAATCCACCAAATGAGAGCAACAAGAGAATAGAAAGAACATGAGAAGAAAATTCCCAAAGTAACATTTCACTATTTAATAAACTCAAGGATGATTATAGTCGGAGCCTCCTATGGGGTATTTATAAATAATACAAGGGCAACTCTTTCTCCTTTTTAATATGGGATTCCTAATTCTATCATAACATGAATAACTCTAATTATTAACTTTCCTAATGATATCAAAAATTCTCAAAAGAAAGTATGCTAAAATCATACTCTTTAAAAGTTACTGACATAAAGTTTTAAATAGCCAATTAGCATCTAATGTGAGGTGGCACCCATCATAGGACTCAGATCCATACGTCTATTAGGTCAATCTTAGATATCCGACATCAATTGATCTAGATGGTACAAGAGAATTCAATTTTCATCTGTTACCTTATCTTGCCTAAATTCAATATAAGCACAAGAAAAGCCAATATTGAAATGGATTTCTAAATAAGAAAACAAAGAGCATAACAAATTTTCATAAATTTGTTCCACTGCAACACATTATAATAGTGGTGTTAAGTGTAAAGTAGATAGGGTTATAGGATATATTTATAGCTAAGTATTCTTATTTGGAGTAATAGGATTATTGGAAGCCCATTGTAGTAAGAGCAAGGATCAAACTCTCTTATATGAAAATGATACTCCATGAACATGGCTAGTACGCACCCTATTTATAGCTAAATATTTAATGTCTGAGAAAAGCTATGTTCATTATTGAAGTTGAAACTCCTACCAACCAACTAAAGTTTCAAAGTGTATTATATCATACAGTACTCTAGGTGGGATGTAAGAGATTTTTACTCCACCTCTTTTTATGATTTTTTTATTTCTTAATATTACTATATTGTTCTTTTTTTGGAGCATAAAATGAAAAGAATTGACAAGTGAAATGTAAATACAACCTTTAATTATATTTTTTTTCAAAGAAATCTCCAATTCATGGCAACCCTTGGTAGCTAGTGCAGAAGTCTCAAATTCATGGTAAATTTGATCACCATAAATAATGATGAAATTTTATCAGCCAATTTTTCTTGATTATTTGTGGTCTTAGGGAGGATCTGACAAATAAAATCAAATATGGATATAGGATATCATAGATTTGTTCAAGTTTGTCATAATTTGCTGATGTTGCCTACCATATTAAGTATATCTAATACTTCATGAAAAAAGTGTTCGATCTTGGGTGAGTATATCTAATACTCCTTTCTATCACCGTTTAGAATGATGATAAGCACAAACAATCAAGTAAAGCTAGCATTTTAGTATATGAAGGATGTGGTATTACATAGAAATGAGTTACCATGACTTGTGTACGTAGTAGACTAGCAAACATACCTTCATTGCCAATGAGGTATGGGTTAGTTACATAACCATGCATAAGAACCAATCTTTAGAAGAGATGATAATAATTAGTAACCAACAAAATCTATCTTCAACAAAATATGATACTACAGCTCTTAGATAGGCTAGAAGGATGGAAATAGAAAGTCTTATCTATGATAGGTAGAGTTACTCTTATCAACTGAGTGTTGTCTTCACTCTCTATTTATTTAATTACCAATTTTATTATCTCAAAGAGTGTGTTTGTGAAGTTGGAGCGCATTATCAGCAATTTCCTATGAGGTTCATTTGACAATATTCCAAAAACAATGCATTTAATTCTTAGGATCATATATATGACCCCATCTAGGATGGAGGTCTGGGGTTTCCCTTCTTGATTGTTAGGAGTGAACACCATGAGATTCCTTTTGTTTCATGATGGTTTTTAGAGTTTGTTCATAAGGGCGAATAATAGATCTTGGTCACTTTTGTCTTTCCCAGTTTGTTCTCTCAGTGACTCCCTAGTATGGAGGAAGATTTGCTCCTATGTTGTAGTTGTCTATTCTAATATAAAATGGTGTATTGGTAATGGAGCAAAATAGATGTGATTTTTAATCCATGATTATCATCCATTCCTCTATCCACCTCAATATTCCGATCCCAATTAGCAATAAAGTTGACAGGTTGTGATGGAGCCCATTTTTTGGGTTGACAATCAAGGTATTGGATTTTTATAGACTCTTTTTATCCAAACCCATCAAAGTGCATGTGGCATTAGCTAGGCATGGAAGTTAGGTATTTATGCCAAGATTGCTTTAGTTATGTGAAAAGTTGCATAGCATCGGCTCCCATATCGAGGTACTCTGTATCAATGTGTTCTTCACATCCTGAGCCACTGTAACTTTGTCTAGAGACAAGAATCTACACATTATATTGTTCTACAATATATTGCCACAGTATACAGGTATGGAGGTTGACCCTGCTCCAGCACTCATCTACCATCCCTACTCTATCCCTTGATAATTTCCTTCAAGCTATTAAAGAGGGATCTTCAGTTAATTAATAATGATAGAAGAATTGAGGCAATCATAATGTGTTTTATTATTTATCATATCAAGATGGCTAGGAACAAACGCATCTTTAGAGGCATGAGCCAAAGTACCAAAATGATTTTCTTGGAGCATCCAATATATATAGGTCAAGAAGTTTATCCATGTGGCTGCTCCAGAGGGATCTTTGATAGCAAGGAAAACTTGTGACTCTTTTCATGAAGGTTATGCATTCCCATAGGTGACGTATTTTTTTTTGGGAGCCACCACCTCCTGTTTCTTTGAGATCAATTTCGATGATCATGTTTAAAAGATAAACACTTTATTATTTTTTGGAGGAACATGCTTTACTATTAGAAGTGTTAATTGTTGGTGCTCTAATAGCAACAGATAGAGTCAAGACCTTTGATACTATGGTTCTGATAGTAGAACCTTGTGCTATTAGAGAAGGGTTGACTCATTCTTCAGGGCCACTGAGAGCTTCCCATATTTATTTAGAGAGGGACTTCTTGATAGCTATTAGGTAGCTTTAAATTCAGCATCCGTAGATAGCAGACCTCACCCTCTCTTGCAGGACTGCTAATAAATAATAAGCTCCTTGTTTCTTTTGAGGCAATATATATGTATATAGAAGCCAATAGTATAGCTGATTGGAGAACAGCTTATGCGGCCAATGTATGAGGACTACTTTATGGGACTCTGTAAAGATGCTCCCGTTGAATTTTTTAAATAATATTCTATTTTCTAATTCACATGTATGTGTCTATATATGGATGGTATACTATATCTGATTTATCATTAAAAAAAATCACGGTATGCATATTAGCAATGGAAGGCTTGACACTCCTGAGAAAGTGCAGTATTCAAAGCGGGCAGCAGCATGACGCTGCAAATCAATGACGTACATTATAAGCTGAAATCCTTCTTCCACGCTTATCTCACCTCCCATATTTCATCGATTCCCAGCCACCTGGCAATCCATATCGTGTTAATTGATGAATAGCTTCTCTTGATCACAATCAACGAAAACACCTGCTAGGCAACAATATAGGTGCGATCGTTATGGCAGAATCCCAAAGAATCTGAACACCTATTTGATTGAGAGATTGATGGAAAAGAAGTGTACTACTCCAGCGTAAGCTGGCGGTCCACTCTCACATGTCCATCCAGAAATAAGAGGAAGACATGGTGCAAGTCTCGTAGTTCGGATGTTCTGCTATCCTCTTTGGAACCTAACCCATTTCAAGCACCACCTTAGCCACTCTCTCGTCGGCCTTATCCCTTTATTCCTTCCATGATGTTACTCCTTGACAGTGGCCGGGTTGGCTACTTTGCTGGTGGAAGGAATGTGGTCCAGTTACAGGGAGGCATAAAAATGACCTGCGGTAAAGCGAGCTCACATGCGGTCCACTCACTAGATCGGACCCATGAGCCGCAAGTGGGCCGGCTCGTGCAGGCACAGGTTCAGCCGGGCCATGCAGTGCTTTTCCCCACATGTAGACCAGGAAGAGGCCTCCTTTTGTCGTAGTTCCATACGGCACCATATTTTGTAGCACGTAAGGAAAAAATAGAAAGCGTCTCTCACGTAGTCCTACTTTTCAGAGACTTAGGTTGGCTTCCAGGCTTTCCCTCCCTCCCCTCTCTAGGAATTATTGGAGATGGCAACAGTACGATCGTTGTCTCACATGGGAGCCAAAGCTGACCTCTTTTCCCCTCCCTGGGAAAGAGAAAGAGAGAGGCTGGGGCCAAACCCTACCTTTCGATTTAACGTTCCAGTCACGACAAGAAAGATAACGATCTCCATCCAACGCAAAAAAAGTTGGGGTGGCTATAATCCGCCCTTGGAAAAGAAACCACACCACACCACACTAAAAAAAGCTTTCTATTCTCCTAACAACATTGGTGAGGTAGACCGATACAATGGTAAACAAGAGATCATGGTCTTTGACAACGCCATCCCATCTCACATCTCTCCTTTTATTTAGGTATATTTTAGGGCGACCACATTCACATCTTCAATACAGTCTTTTAAAGTAATACTGTTTGACAGCAATGATTTGCCCCAGCTTTCTGTAACCCTTTTCTAGCGTCCGGGTTGGTGAGCCGTTCCGTTATAGAGACACGTGGCTGATGTGGTCCGACGACGCCGACCGTGTGAAGCTCCACAGATCCTCGTCGCCGCCGCCGCCGCCATGGTTGTAATCCTGGGAATTGTTGGGTAGTTTAGCTGTGGAGCAGTAGTTGAAGCTGGGATCGTCGAAGCACGCCAGCTGCTTGGATGCCTCCGATTGGCCGTTCAGGTGGGACGCCACAAGTCGGTCCAGGGCAGCCCAGTCGTTGATGCCCGCCTCCGCGTGGTAGGCCGAGTCCATGTTTACCACCGCATGGATGCTCTCCAGGGTGTAGCCCATCTGGTTACCGCAGGGGTGGTCGGAAGGTGGTGGGTGGTACTCGTTGGGGAGCGATGGATTAATGGTTGGGCTCTCAAGGGCTGGAAGCTTCATGAACCTTTGATGGAGACTGGCACCTAAGGTGGTCTCGATCGGCCTGAGATATCTTATCCCGAGGTTGTTGGGTTGCTTGACATGCTGTGGTTGCTGATGGCCTCGCTTTCTTGCTTGCAAGATCTACCCATGTATTGGAGGATCTGGTCCAGTGCATCATCGCTCCCTGAATGGATCATCTGGGTCTTGGCATCGCTGGTGATGGAAGAACAGTTGTTAGGACTGTCCATGGCCTTGTGGTGGTTCTTTTCTTGAACACCCGGCAGACCACCCACCCATCTTCTTGACTTGTTGCTTCTCCTATGGAGCCAGAGGCCTAGATCAAAGAGAACGGGCACGACGCCATGAACTGATTAGCTCTTTGTTTAACGCAAGCAGCAAGTACCGCTGTTATTATTATTATTATTATTATCGAGGATAGAATCTATTGTTATTATTAAATAAAGGTTGGTGTATAGAAAATCGTAATGAATCTTAAAAGTAAAAGAAAGGTGACCTACGTGGGACTGGGGTTGGAGTCTGAGTGATCGTCAAGCCTGTACTCATGCATGATCCAATCCGACTTCTGGCCATGGGGGGCGCGGCCTTTGTAGAAGACGAGGGTCTTTCTCATGCCGATCCGTTTGAAGCTGGTGTAGATGACCTTATCACGGCCGGTGGCTTTCCAGAAACCAGCGGCGGTGGCGCGGTTGGTCCGGGTGCCGGTGGGATACTTCTTGTCCTTGTGACTAAAGAAATACCAGTCATTCTGAGGGGTGGAGCCTATTCTGCACTTCTCTGTAGACAAGTCTTGGGGAGTCAGTAAGCCTTGAAGGAATTAATTGAATTATTGAGAAGAGAAACAGTAGTGTGAACGTGGGTGGCATATAGTGGCACCTTGAATGTCCCATGGCTCAAGCTTGTTGAGATCGACGTCACGGATGACGTCCAAGTCGATCTTCTCGGAAGCAACCTTCTTCCTCAAGTAGTAATTGAGGAGCTCCTCCTCGGTGGGATGGAAGCGGAAGCCTGGAGGCACGCAGGACTGGCCATTCACCGAGATGCTCATCTTTCTCCAACTGGCAACAGTACTAATGGAATAAGAAGAACCAACAAGAAAATGGAGCCTTTGTGTCCTGGGAAGAACAGGAGGAGGGAGAGCAGCTCCTTTGGAGAGAGGAGGTCTATGAGACAATGCTGTGGGCATGGGAGGAAAGTGTTAGGGAGCGAAGGAAATTTATATAGTGTTTAAATGAAGGGTGGAAGACAAAGTAAAATGAAAATGTTATCATTCCCTGTGCTTGGTGTACTTCTTGTTAGTGGGGTTAGTTTTGCTTGAATAGAGAAGAGCCACCCACCCAGACAGAGAGAGAGGTGGACCCTATGGAAGAAGTAAGAGAGAGAGAGGAGGGGGGGGGGGAGAATGAGAGGGGAGAGGTGAGGGGAAGTAACATCCAAACCGTGACATCCGACCTTAAAAATCTCCAGGAAAAGCACAAGCGAAACTACCGCCATAGCCAGAAAGAATCTCACTTTTAGCCCCATCACTCAGGTCCTCTTGTGTAACCACCGCAACAACAACTACAACTATAATAGCAGGATCAACAACAACAACAACGAGGGGAATTGGCAGAGGGAGAAGGATTCTAGAAAGAAAGGAAAGAAGAGGAGAGAGAGATGATGGATGGGGTCGGAGGCACTGCGCTTTCATGGACCCCACCACCCTTTGGAAATTACAGACATATCTGATGGTGGGCACATCACGCTATAACAGACACAACCCCTTTCCTATTCCATTTTATTCAAGTCACAGAGAGTAATTAGTTAATCCATCCCATAATCCTCAAAAAAAAATAATTAGTTAATCTAGGAATGCCATTACTACCGTCTAATATGTCTGGGTTAAAGTTTTACAACCCCAGCCTCCACGCTGTTTGGCCAAAAAGCTGCGTTAGGTGGCCCGGCCACCATGGATAAACACTACAATCTACACATCAAAAAAGCTAAAAAAAGCCTTAGATAAGCACTGTGTACGTACTACCGCTGACTTCGTCGTCTGTGACAACGAATACAATACAACAACCCATACTACGTTGCCATGAAAACCTATATCGTATACTGTATAACTAAATATCTCTCCAAGGCTTTGAGGAATATGTCACTCGCTGGGCAAGTAGGACCATCAGGCACTGTTCTGTAAAGTGTTTTAAAAGGAGTAATTATTAAATTGTTGGACTTTTTTTCCACCTCATGTCAATCACTCGTACCCATATGAAAGGCAGTGATCGGCATTAAACAAAAGCCGATGGCTGATCACCCTTTATGATGACTTTCGATTTATCATGGCCTTTGTTCAGTTCGGATACTAGGAATGATGCACTAGAACGAGCCAAAAACTTTTCCGACCTATGATGATCCAGCTTCAAGTAGGGAACGAAATTGAAGGCAGGAAATGATGACTACTTTGTGAGGGTTTGATGCATTTCCACAAACTATGCAAAGTTTCAACAATTGGCACCAAATATTCTGGTGGGTTTACAAGGAAAGCACATAAAAGATCGTGGAATGCATGTAAAGATTAGATAGAAAAAAATTTTAAAAAAATGTTGGAACAGACTAATTAGACATAAAAGGAATCAATCTGGGACCAGTGAATCACATGAAGAGGGAGGGCAAGGATACCAAGATCCAAATTATGTAACCAAATAATGAGAGATCACTAAATGAGGAGGATGGGTTGTTCAGGAGGTGATCGAAAGGAATAAGAGGGAACTTGAAAATTTTCAATTAATTTTAGCCACATAACCGATTCTATTAAAAATCTAGACCTGCAAACTATTATTTATTTCAACCATGCACTCAGAATGGGCATATCGCATATCGGGCCTGGCTGCTTTTTGGGCATACGTCGAATTTGGGAAGAGTGTAATTACTTCACAAATGCTTAGCCCAGGTAGTCCAAGTTGAAATATACATACGCGTGGATGCACACATGCGCACCGCACGTGCGAGTGCATGCCCGATACGCCCCCCCCCCCACCACACACACGCGCGCGCACACACACACAAGCTACTAAACATCCTCCAATAAGGATTGAGGGTTGAGGCTTCATTTGTAT
>KE504781.1:169672-179687 GCA_000441515.1 Elaeis oleifera | reverse complement strand
ATGAAAAGACAAGTAAATTATAAATCCATGCTGGTAGATTTTATTCACATCCAAATTATGTATGCAAACCAAAATTAATTTGAAATTCCCTGTGCAAGTCTCAAGGGTGCTTTACTTTCTTTATGGCTGAATGGACTTGGTCCCTTATCATCAAAAATTAAAAAAAAAATCAAACACTTGCTCTCAATACACAATGTGTGGTGATCCTCAAGCATGGACTGCCCTACAAGAATGCCGACCAAAAATCATCCGGTCAACAAATTCTTCCATATTCACCCACCATGACGATTTGAGTCCACCCAGCTCCACTGAAAAAACAGGAGCTCCAAGTAGCACATATGTAGAATGGACAATGTTAATTAACAGCATCATATATCATTCTAGTTCAATATTTGGTCTAAAAGCATTAAGAAAAGTTGAATTTTATCTTAATGTCTTCCAAGATTGTATAGATCAAGAAAATAGTTCATCTTTCAAACTCATAACACAATCTCGATTGATAATATTTATTGTGTTCACATGGTGCATAAATTGGAGAATCAAACATAAATATTTTTTTTCTTTTTGCCTTTCCTTTTGTTGGGCAAAGGGAGAACGGTACTTGGCCAATTGCAGTCTAATATATTCTAATATATATAATAAGTACCCAGAGCATCAACCTGGACTGGATGACTTTCTTGTCTTGTCCTTATTTCCTTTTTCTTTTTCGTTCTTTGTGAGTCATGAACTCATACGGGCGTTTTTAAGTATTTCAAATACCGTAAAACGTGATTGACAGAATGGATCCTTAATCTAAATGTCCATCGAATGATCTTCGATTTGGAGTTCTTGTAACAAACTTTATCATTCATATGGAGCTCAATCGAAGTGTGCATATATACTAGAAGTGACAGCTCTAGAAAGTCAACTTTAGCTGCAGTTTGATGAACAATTGTTAGCTCAGCTGGTTGATGCATTGTACTCTTCAAGTCTCATGCTCAAAATGAGAAGAATTTTTTAATATTCTTTGAAAGGGATAAGAAATATAGCAAAGTTTCTTGTTATTAATTTTTAAATCAGGGCATCTAGCTACTTTGATTAGGTTTTAAGCAAATTCAGTTTTATTAACAGTTTGCAACTATACTGTAGCTCAATTTAATCTAACATACTGTAGCTCAATTTAATCTAATTAAATGCACTCTGAGTTTGGTCTTCCCTAACTCATTTGCATCAAAAAAAAAAAAGTTTGCAACTAAAGGCCTGGATGTTCAGAATTTTGAAAGGCCAATCTTAAAATTACTGAGGCAAAGTTTTTTTCCCTTCCAAGTTGCTGCTGTTCGTGGGTTCATCTATTGCAACAACTCAATTAGACAAGGAGTTTCTACACAAAAAGCTTGGTGCAACAAACAAATTTGGTTCAAACTTTTCTTCTGATTTAATCAATCACTATGATGCTATAGATTCCTTTTTTCCTAAATTAAGATTCTTGCTATGTTTATCATTTTTTTGGTTGATTGTCTTCTATTTTTTATATATTACCACAAATCCCTATGTTAACAATATTTATATTTATTTATTTATTTTTATGGAATGTTCTTGGTAGAGTTTGCTTGGACAATTAGGTAATGAATATTGCTTCTTCAATAAAAAGTATGGTTTAGAGACCCTATCAATATGCCTTGAAGTTCATAGGGCAGGCATACGAGAGAAAAAATTATGAGAGTCTCATGTTTGTAGAGCAATGATCCAATCAGGGGAAACAAAAAATTTTCTCAACCTACTCCATTCGAATCTCTCAAAAAATTTAGAAAAAAAAGAAAATAGTGAAACTAGAGTTTACATCCTTTTTCTTTACTGATGATTCAAAAATAGAGATTTATACCCTCTATTTATGATAGAGAGGTCTGCCCTTACACAATTTAAGTTCGATTCTTCTCATAGTTCGAATAGGACTAGTTTTCTAAATATTCGTATCATTGTTAGAAATAAATATGAAAAACTAAAATTCTATAAAAGGTAGAAGTCGATTCCTACATCATTTTACCTCTTATTACATAGCCCAATTTTTCTAAATTGAGAGATATATCCGATTAAAATCTTTCTCAAGTTTTATCGGCTTATTATAAGGCCCCGATGACAGAATTTACATCTAATCAGTAACTATGTAACCTCTTTAAGGGCAGTGTCATATTGTAAATTTTGAAAACTTATCTGATTTAGAGAAAAAGATCATTTGAATTGTAAATTATATGACCAAGTTATAGCATCAAAATTTGGTATATGATTCATCTTTTCAATATAGCAAATCTCATTTCAATCTAAATCCTCAATCCTTTTCATAGTAGCTAAAGTAGTCCACATCGAATATGATAATCCTCTTGAATCAAGTGATAAGAGAGAAATGAGATTATATAAGGAACAAAGAAATATAATTTTTTAATGCTTCAGTTTTGGTGTTTGATATAATTAGTTTATACTCACCCTTTGAATTTCTTGATGGTCAAGTGAATTATCTATTCTCATCCATGAACATAAGCAAAGTTTCATCAAACCATGTTTTACTCAACCAAGTTAAAAATTGCTTTTCCCTCTTGTATATTATCTATTTAGTTTTTGATCTTAGTGAAGATACATTTTTAAATGCAACATTTGATATAAAAGCCCTACACTTAGCTTGGGAGTATAAGAATAAGTAGATGCAATTTTTATTGGGATGTTTTGGATCACATAGAAGTTTACAATTGTGCATCCACAAAATTCTTGAAAAAGAACTACATGATAAAACAATGAATTCTGCAACAATAAAAATAGTGATGAAGAATTTAGGCTACATGAACTAAGAAGAGTTACCAGATTTAATGAAACCAATATATAATAGATGGCTAGCATAGCATTAATCCAAGTTTACTGCATGTATAGCATTTTTTTAATAACTCTCCTCTTGCTCCTCTTTGTTTTGTTCTTTAGAGTTCTTTTCTTTTTTACTGTGATCTTTTTTTGTTTTCCAGAAATAATCATCCTTTCTGGAGATTAAAACCTTCATCATTTGCATAACAAGGAGCATTTGATTAGTGAGCAAATTCTCTAACTGAACAATTAATTGTACGTTGGATTGTCCATCCTTGCATAAATATCAAGAAACGAATATACTCCTTTAGATTAGATACTAATGCAATCTAGGCTAACTAACTAGCTTGCCCAGATTTAACTTCGCCATCTCCAAATAAATGTTCTTCACTTTATAAAGGTATTAGGCAATATACATGCAAGATTGGGTGGTATTTTCATGTTCATTCTAAGAGTGGAAGCCTTGCCATGTTTTCCTTATAAAGGGCTTCTTAGCTGTCTCCCATATTTGCTTTTGTGACTTGATGTCCCAAACTTGACCAAGTCGTTGTTAATTGAGCTTCTTTGTGTGTATAAAACATTGTCATAGCTTATTCTTCACTTCCTCCTTGTCTCGGCTGGTCTACTCAATATCTACTCTACCAACAATGTACCAAAGATCTTATTCTTGGAGGTATGCTTCCATGCAAAGACTCCAATGTTGATAGTTAATGTTGTTAAGTTTCTCCACTATAAATTGGTTCAAGTATATTTATTCTTTTAGTTCTCCTCCTTGCAAAGCCGCAGACACTACCGAGCCTAGTACCACGGCTTTGACACCATGTGGAGAGTATGACCACCCTCAAAGGTATAGTTAGGCACTCTAGACATGCTTAGGATTTTATATAGTAATAGAACGAAAGAAACAGCAAGCAAAAAAAAAAAACAAAAACTCAAACTTTCATAAAATTAAACATATATTGCAATGGATTGACTTTGGGGACATTGAACACATCAAGTACTTAATGGATAAAACCCATAGGTATCTATGGACCTAGGGATCTTTCTTGATTGATCAATATGCATTTGTAGAGCTCTTCATAGCCATCGGAATTTTCAAGAATTAATTATAGGAAACTCCACATGAATCTTCACACACACACACACACACACACATATATATATATATACTCTAGTTAGAACACATAAATGAGTCTTCACCAACTCCACTCACATGGCTCTATCTTCGACAAGAAAGACTTAAATGACATTTAGAAATATCTAGTTATGTATATAACATGAGCATGACAAAATAAACATGAACACGTCCATGTTAGCATAATAATTTCAACAAAATCTTATAAAGGAACATTGAAATCCCAACCACATAATATAATAAACCAAAATTAATTTAAATTTAACAACATCATTTTAATATTAATATTTAGAACATTTTAATGTTATAAATTTTATTAGAAAATCTCGATAGATATTCTGAAATGGTATTTGCCAGTATATCAGGATGTCTTGGGCTACATTAAGTAAGATATATAGAGCCAAAAGATATTATAACATATTGGTTAGTGAATGATATATCTTGGCCAGGAAATTGGTTGATATGTAAACATTGCTTAAGAAACAAATAAGATTATCTTAGAAATAAACAAATTAGGTTTCCATACATTCCATAACTCAGTTTGATGGTAGTTATGAACAGGATGAAATATTGCAGGCTTCTCTCCCTCCCCCAACCCTCCTTTTTTTCTTTTTTTTTTTAACAATGCCTCAACCTGAGCTAACACCTTTTTAGAAACTATGCTTATGGTCCTATGAATCCATTCTTCTGTATTTCGAAGAATTAGAGAATCAAATATATAAATCATATCATCATAAAAGAGAATTGAGATTTAAAGAGCAAAAAAAGCAAAAAACCATGCTAGTCTTGAAATTTTTACCTTTATCCACCTTATATGGGGTTTATATATATATATATACACACACACAAATAAGAGTTTCCGTGCATATGGTGTTTGTGTGTATAACAGCATAGATAAATAGCATGATTTATAGTTCCTAGAAAAGAATATCTTGTTCTCTTTTGATATAGTAGGCTCTCTTATTCTTATCCTTAAAAGGATCGATGGAAAGATACGGCCTTAGGCTTCTCAGTAGACATGTGTAGCATACAAACAGCTTAAGGTGTTTAAAACTCTTCAAACCATCATAGTATATATTTGTCCAAAGTATTTGTAGTTAAAATTTCGTTTTGGTGCCATGTTCTCAAAATTCTCACATGCTTTAATAGATATGATCATATCTAGGTAACAGCACAAACTCCCTTTATAATGGAGAATATTATCATTCAGTTGATATCCCAATATCAAACTTGCAATGATAACTGAAGTTTATGAAAACCATGGTTCCGCAGCCACCAGCTAGTGTGGTTGGCTCACACTATGCTCAAATAGGCGGTCCCCTAACATTCTATCTCTTTATACGTTGGCATTTGTGAGGACAAAGTTCATTATTTTGCCTTTTCAAAGTTCCTTCAAGACATAATTCTTCCTTAATCTGAAACCAGTGTATCACCTCTCTGGCTAGCCATTAAAACTCCTTTTCAAATGCAAATCAAACCAGTTTTCCTCCAGCTATCCAACCTCTTCCCATATTTAAATAAAGTCAAAGTTCACTCTTTTACTTTCATTAATAATGTGACTGGAGAAAGCATGGAATAACAGTTTGGTAATAATAATTATAGACTGGTGTGGCTGTCACCTTTTATTAAGGTACTGCTGTATAATAAGGGGCATTTGGACCTCTCTCTTTCTGACTTAATGGCAGTATCTTTTTTGAGGGTAACACTCTCTTAAAGCCATTGGATCTCTCTCTGACTTAATGGCAGTATCATCAACCCAGTAGTGACACCATCTTAATTCATGTGGAGATAAGCAAACGGGTGACCCGTCTGGTGGCTAATTATGGTTATTAGTCCTCTAATTTCTGCCCATAATCATGAACAAGTGATGGGGCAACCACTTGTGCTCCACATCACTATCGCAGGACAACCTTTGGCGAGCAAATAATTCCGTTAGTTTGGAAACGCTGCACGCCCAAAGTATACGAAAGTTGCTTTCGGAGGTACCGTGAGTTTGGTGAACAAACGTGTCGAGAGGGGATTGGGAAGCTTCCTTCGTGCTGTTTGGTGAATGACGTCAAGCGCGCGTGGGTAAATCTCACCCACAAATGTTACACATCCGCCTTGCAGTATTTTTATGTGATCTGGAGCTCCGTGCGATACACGATATATATTTATTTTTTAAATAGTATTTTTATAAATTAAAATTTTAATATAATATAAAAAATATAATAGATAATATCAAATAGTCTAGAAATTATAACTGATGTGATATATGGGATATAATTTTAGCAAAATAATATAATTATTTAAATTATTATTTTATTTTAATTATTTTTAAATTCTTTCATCTCTTTTTTTTCTCGGTCTTTTTTTTAAAAAAATATATTTAATTTTTTATCTTTTTATTTAGGATGAAAATGAATTAAATGAAAATTTGATCAATTATTATATTTGAATTCATCTGAATATGAATAAAATTTGAATATGTATCTAATATTTATATCCATATTTATTATAATTATTTATCCGTTACCACATGTGTCCATTTCTTGTTGGCCTAGATATGTGAGCGGCAGTCGTATCTTTAGGTAGGAGAATAAAAGATAATACTATTGAAATCTCTATCTTGATTTTTATTGCAAAACTATGAAAAGAGACATTGTGTGAATTATCCTAAAGCACTTCTAAGCATATAGGCTTTGAATGAAAAATTCAACGTATTGGGCTCTTCAAATTTTACAAATGCACCTTCATTCAATCATGGAAGACCACTTTTATTCAACAATATGTAAATATTTGTTTATTTATTTATAAAAAGATTTATCTAACATTATGTGGTTTAAAAAATCATCCCTCATTATTCCTGTTTGTATAACAACAGGGGTAGGACCTATTTGTAGAATTAAGAGTACAAAGGTACCATTAAAATTCAAATTGTCTCTTTTGAACTGTCGCTTCCATTGTACTCTTTCTCTTCCTCACTCTAGTGAGTTTTAGCTCTGATACTCCCTTATACTTATGGCTCCACCCCCAAATACCTCTGACGTCTGAAGTCTAGCAAGCTCTGCGAGCTCTCCCAAATATCTTATCCGTGCATAATTTTTTAGTTAATTTGCCTATTAACCATTGAGCGGCTGTATCAAAAATAATAAATACGATGCAAATCCAGTATAATTTTAATATGAAATTGTAATCAATATTTAAAAAAGAAAAATAGAATCAAATCAAAATTTATGATAAGTAACAAATGAAAATTATAACAAATATGAGTAAAAGATGTGATATTAAAATATATAATATATAATTTTTTTTTTTCATGATCTAATATGTATATTTATTTTTATCAATAAATTGTAGCGTGGAACAAACCTTGGCATTAGGTGAAGATTCGTTATGCCGAAAAATTTAACTTGGGCAAATCAACTCAGAAGGTGGATTGGCTGTAGTCTGTTTTCACGTGAGAACGTATCAGTTGAAGTGCAAATGATAGTGGGAACAAAGAATTATAGCTAGACAGATATAGGTTGTAGTCTGTTTTAACTTGGGAACTTATCAATTGAAATGCAGATGGTAGAGGAACAAAAAATTATAGGTGGACAGAGCTTGACCTGTGTTTGAGACTAAAATTCAAGATTTCTGAGAAGATCGGTTATGCTGAATATTTAACTTGGGCAAATCAACTCAGAAGGTGGATAGGTGGTAGTTGTTTTGACTTGCGAACATATCAATGGAAATGCATGCATTGATATCAATCCTCAAATCCTTAACCTCCAAGTTAAGGGAGTGGTTCTAGCTACAGATGAGGAATTAGCTATTAGGATTATCAAATGTATGTCTCTATATGATTAAGCTTTTCTTTATGAAAGCTCGTCATAAGGAACAAAACTATATCATTTATTTTTTTGCACTGAGCAAATTCGGGTATTTGTATGTATTTAATTAGCTGAAGCTCCTCCAGATTTGCTCATAGCTGGTTAAAATCCATGTTTGACTCAATTCTAATTGAAATCATTGTCAACTGGGGGCATGTTGCACAATGTTTTCTCCACCATTTATTTGTTTATAACATGACGATTAATGTGTCAACTTATAGCTTTTTGAGGGCAAATAATCCAAATGTCACGAGGAACTGGTAATGGAAAGACTCATTGTTTGTTTCACTCTATCTAAAGCTGGGATGAAAGCTGCATCCAGACCCCCAACCCCACCCCTCCCATCACCTCCGGCTCTTCCTCACCTGCTCTGTCGTTGTGGCCCAGGAGGTCCCTGCTGCCCCCAAGCTCCCTCGCCTCTACCTCTGCCACACCCGCATCTGCAACGTACCCTCCCCCTCGACTCCCCACCGCTTCCTCCATCCATCGCGGCCCAGGAGGTCCCCGCCACCCTCAAGCTCCTCCACTCCACCTTCTCCGGGCACATGGAGGATGCCGTAGCCCCTTCTCCCGTAGTTAGCCGGCCCTGATCGGTCCGGCAGAGCGAGGCGGAGGGGTGACGGGTGATCCTGACGGTATCAAAGATCTAGAATGGCTCCGCCCCTTCTTCCGTGACGGACGGTGCGAGAAGGACGTGACGGACGGCACCGACAGAGCGGGGTAGAAGGGGTGACAGGTGATCCAGGCGGTTTCGAAGATCTGGGGTGGCTTCGCCTCCTCTTTCACGATGAATGGCCTCGCTGCAACTGCGGCGAAGGTTTTTTTTTTTACACGGCGGATGGAGGCCCTGCTTTGATGCCACGTGGTGAACAAAGGCATACCAACACGTTTGCTCCATTTTATATTATATATATTAGATTTTTTGTTAAGTACATTAAGGACATACAAGACGAAACTTTCTCACTTGTACGTGGACGTGTACCCATACGGCTTCTCTATTCGGGCTGCAAACAATTGCACTTGTTTCGTCGTAAGTTTGATTCATAAATTAAAGATCAAGTTTGGCCAGGGGATTGGCCGAAAGAAAACTTTTTGTATATCATGTACGATATAAAAAAAAATATCATTCTATCTGATTAAATCACGTAGTCATTATTTTTTAATACATATTTAATATTCATAATTTTATTTTTTATTAAAATTTTAATGATAAAATATCTTTTTTTAAAAAAAATTATGATCTCTTGTGGTGATATTATGATATCCTATAATTAAATTATGACTTCATACACAGAATGTCATAATTATTTCACAAGATATTGTAAAGAAGAAAAAAATTTTTATCATCGAAAAATTTATAAAATTTTTCGATGACGAAAATATTCCTATCAAAATTATAATATTCTATGAAAAATTATGACATCTTTTGTAAAAAGTCGTAATTTCTCCACAAAATATCATAATATCATCATAGAATATCATAATATTTTCAAAAGAAGAGGAGCATTTTCATCATTCAAAATTTTAAATACGAACGCAGAACCGTGAGCATTAAATATGCATTGGAAAGCGATAGTTATATGGTCCAATCAAATAGAACTGTATATTTTTCTACATCACATGCGGTGTACAAAAAATTTCTTTGACCGAAAATATTTGATTTGGAAAAGAATTATGTACTTAAGCTCGGCCCAAGTTCAATACCCTTTCCTATAACAAGCCAAGCCTAAACATTCTATGGATCGGATCAGCTTGGCCCGGTTATAGTTTGATTCGGCCTACCATTGAACTGTTGGGCAATTACTTGAGCCCATCCTAGATATGTTATACATTAATCATGGCAGGTCGGATCAGATCGGCTAAATTTGCTCATAAGCTGATCGATACATGTCGATATGTTGCCATGTATAGTTTTGGATGTTCTGTGTTGCCTAATTTCATTGAATGGGAGATTTCTTTTGATAGCAATACGAGAGGCAGATTAGCAAACATAAAAGAAGAAAAAGAGATAAAATGTTAATACATATACAGGCTTATGTTTACATCTGATCTAAGAAGTGCCATAGGCATCAGCCATTATTAGCAATTTCAACTGTTGTAGAATGGCATAGCTTACCTCCCAACAGATCTCCCTCATTATTCCCTTTGAAGCCAACCAGTCAGCACCTTTATTTCCTTCACGATATATATATATATATAT
>KE504781.1:148596-160177 GCA_000441515.1 Elaeis oleifera | reverse complement strand
ACTTACGTCTGGGCGACCGACTTTCGACCTAAGTGCTCGACGGTCGCATCCTACGACCGTCGAAGCAATCGATCGATAGTCGGGACTCGCTCTGCCTTTTTTCGTAGCGCACGTCACCGACTACCTGACCGACGACCCAAGATATTATTGGACGACCTAATAAGGTACGTCGGGTCTACGAAGCATGCACTTCAGAATACAGAAAGAAAAGAAGATGGAAAATTCTTCATTTCATTCATAAGCAAATTTAAGTTTACAAAACTGGACCGAGGTCCGATTACAAGTATATAAAGAACAAAAACAGATATGATAAAGCTCCGGCTATCCTTCGGAGACGACGTCCTCGACCGAGAGAAGCTCGGGCTCGACCGGCGTATCCGCTAGTGTCGGTGCTGGATCGAAAGTCGAGGCTGGATCGGAAGTCGGGGCAGTCTCGCCTTCGTCGACCGATTTTGAAGCGTCTTCCTCCGTCGCAGTGTGGCCGTCCGACGATACTTCGACCGCTTTCTCCTCCGTACCCTGGTCATCGGACCCTGGGGACGATGCTGCTGAGGTCCAGCTCCGGGTATCGAGCTTGAACCGCATCCCGAGCATCCTCGTACCCACCCGATACGAGGCATACCCGCTCTCCAGAAGTTCCTCCCGATACTGGTCGAAACGGCGGAATTCCTCCACTGCCCGACCTATCGACTCCGCCGCCGACATTACTTCTGCCTCCACCCGACTCAGCGACTCCTTCGCCAACTCGACCTCCGCCGTCGCTATGTCGGCGTCAGCTTGAGCGATTGATAAGTCTTCTTCGACCTTGGCAAGATTCTCCAGGCTGGCCCGGAGTTGCTCGCATTCGGCCTCGAGTTCGGCAGCAACGCCGTCCCGTTCGCGCCGTAGCCTGTGGGTAGCCCGACTCTTCTTCTTGACCTCCTCGCGAGCCGACTTTAGTTCGGCCCCCGAGGCCGCCAAGGCATCGCTGAGGCGAGAGATTTTCTCTTCGAGCCTCGCCTCCCGACTGGTCGACTGTTTCAGATGCTTGACCAGCATTGCCTTCTCAGCCTCGGCAGCCGTCGTCCTGTCCTTCCAGGCCGCTCGGACGTCACCAAACCTCCGGTAGCCGGCCTCCAGTTCGGACATTGTATGAATTAACTGCAAATGGAAGCCGATTGTCAGTAAGATAAAATAAGTAAACGACAACAGTAAAAGAAGAGGCGAGAAAGGACTTACCCGATCATAGTCGGGTAGAAGGACGACAGCATGTCGGTGACCCACCGAGTCTTCAGAGCATCCTGGTCGGTCGGAAGGAGAATTGCCTGACATAGCTTTCTGGCCAAGTCATGGTTGGCCAAGGCCGACCCTCCTTCGGGGACCTGGATGCAAAGCGGCATGGTGCAGTCACCGACCCTGCATCGTCTAATGGGGCCATCGGGGCTTTCCCCGACCGGCCGACCACGCGCGAAGATCGGGAAGGAAGGTAGGCTCGAGCTCGACTGCGCTCCCCCGAAGCTGCGACAGGGGCCGCCGAAGGGCGTTCGGGCTCTCGAATACCGCCTCGGTCTTCCTCTGGCGGCGAGACCACTGACACACCCTCGGCCATCACCTCCGCCGGCTGCTCCATTGGTATGGCCGTCGGAGCCGACAAGGCGATGATCGGCTCCTGCAGTTCGGCCACCGACGCTACGACAGTCGTGGGCGGCACCCTGGGCCTCTTCGGCGGTCGTGAGGGCCCGGCCCCAGACGACGGCCTCTTCCTGATCGCGTACTGCCTGATTTCGACGTCCGACAGCCTCATCTCCGATGGTGTACCTACAATTCCGACAAAAGAGTTAGTACGGGTTCGAGACAACAAAAGCAAAAGACGACTAGTGGGTCGGATCGTACCTAAGCGGGGGACCAGGCTCAGACCAGCATCATAGAGAGTTTGTTCAGTAACAAGCTCCTCTGCTTCGGCACCGACATATCTTTTAGTCGGTGGAAGTCCTCCCGATCGCCCTCCTCCACCCGGTTGTTCTCGTTCGGCCAGGTGAGAGGTTCGCCCAGCGAGAGGGGAACCCCCAAGCAAAAGAGGAAGAGACAAAAAGAACTGGTTCTTCCATCCGTGTATAGACGATGGAAGTCCAGTGATGAAGGAAAGACCCTTCCGGGGGTTGAAAACCATCATCCTCGAGCTTTAGGGTGGGTCGGGGGACAAAAAGGCCCGAAAGAGGAAAATCTGAGGTTCGGTCGGCAAAAACCGACACAGCAAAGCGAAGCTGATTATTACCCGAACTGAGTTCGACGCCAACTACGCCGGACACAGTCCGTAAAAATCGAGCACATTTCGGACAAACTCCGAAATCGAAAGACGAAGATCGGCCCGGAGGTCCTCAACGTACAAAGCCACCTGGCCCACGGGTGGTTGTTCACCCGACCATCGGCCCCAGGGGTGAACAGCCGAAACTGCTCCGGGATGCGATACTGCTCTCGGAGCCGATCGACGTTCGGCCCCGAAAGCGAAGAGACCTCCGCCTCTGGGACCGATCGGAGATCGTCGGTCGGGTTCCCCGACTGACCTCTCCGTAGAGAAGTCCTGGCCATGGCACCAAGACTAGCAAGAAGAAGGAGAAGGAAGAAGGAAGAAGGAGAAGGAGAAGAGGAGAAGAAGAGACCAAAGGAAGCGAAAAAGGACTGAAAACTCAGAGAAGTTTTCGAGAACAAAGGGCAGAGACAGGGCTACCTTGGACGCGGGACGTCACGGGCAGAGTCTCCGCAGCAGGACAGAAAAAGTAAGATTTTAGATGCAGGCGACCCCCTATTTATAGAGCTCCTCGACGGTCGGGATGAGAGCGCACCCGACGAAGACCTCCTGGATGATCGACACGTGGCGGCACCTAGGCCCTCTATCGGCCGACTGTTCGACGCACCCACCCCAGATTGCGCCACGTCGCCTCCATCCGCATGGGCGGCTCCGGCCCAACAGCCCGTCGACACGTGGCGGAAGCACCGCACCTCAGAATTAATTCACCAGCGGTGTTCCGCGTTCCGATGGGACACCTGACGGCGGTCCGCGCTCCCAAGCGGAGCTCCTGACGGCGGTTTGCATTCCCTAGAAGGCGTCTGACACTGGATCGTCTGACACCGGATCATCTGACATCGGATCGTCTGACATCGGATCGTCCGACACCATGTTGTCCGAATTGACCGTCGGTGAGGTCAGCAAGATCAGGGCGTGACATCATGAAGATCCACTCCTTTCGCCCGACGCCCACCCGCGTGGAAATGCGGACCAGCGTGACATCAGGCTCGGGAGTGGGGGGGCAACTGTTGGGATATACCGACTGACCCTGACGCCGACTGATTGTGATGCCGACTCACCAACAAATTCCGACGCCGACTCACTAGCGCCGACTCTCCTCCAGCGACGAACCTCACCGACCCATCCCTGAGGTGGACCGACCAACTTTGCCCGACTGATAACGGGCGACGCTAACAGCGACTGCCGATAACGCCCGGCCTGGGCGTGTCGGCCCGATCGACCAACGCCGACTCCGACCGCCTGAAAGCCGACTCCATGCCGGGTGGGACAATACCGACTCCCCGTCGGTTGAACGACTAGCACCCGACTCCTACAGACCCTCTGGATGCCGACTGTGCTCCGGAGTCGCCACCCGACAGTCAAATCCCGACACATAGTCGGCCAGCCCCTTCACGACTGCCGAACGACCGGCATGGGCTGCAGTCCTATCAAGGATACGCCGTACGACCGTCAGGGGCCTTGCCCTGCCAGGGATCTGGAGAATTGTCCCGCCAAGGACGCCAATTAATTCTAGGACCTGTCAACCCATCGACGACATGGCAACCCCCGACGATGTGATAGCCCAGGGCGATTTGACAACTCCACAATTGTCCACATCACCGACGGCGGGACCATACCTCCACCCACTATAAAACGGGATAAGGCAACAGTTCGAGGTAAGTCAACTTAAGTCAAGTTAAGCCAGGCCAAGCTAAGTTTCCCCGGCTCCAACGCTGGGTCTCCCCTGGTTCCTCTCTACTGTTGCCTAGTCTCCTCTTTGACTTGACCGTCGGAGGGTCTCCGTCGGAGGCCCCCTCTGGTCTGAGCGGACTTCCCTTGCAGGTGCTCATTCCCGGCGATCAGGCGACGAGGGGATTGGCCGCAACAGGTATCTAGTTATTTGCATTGGTTGTTGAATGTGTGGTTTTTTTCTTTTTTCCTCTTATTTTTATTTGGTGGAGAAATAATGGTTCATACCTTTCATCAAAGGTGTCAATAATAATATTATTCATTTATTAAGGGAGACCCACTAATTTATTGTTGACTATTATTACAGTTACGACAATAGTTGCTTGTCCTATAAGATTCCAATTCAATTTCAATTATTAAATAATGACTATTAGTTGTTAAAATGGATTATAATTGAAATAATATGATTAAAAAAAAACGGCTAGTATTTTCAAATCATTATTCACTTGATAAAAATAATCAACTTCAAACAAATATTATTACTCCACATTCATAAAAGTCGTCTTTGTCCGACAACACGTGTCTACTAAATTTCAAGAGTTCAACTTTGCTCCATATCCATCCTCAAACTTCCAGGTCTTATCCTAATGTACCTATGTCTTTCTCCTTATCTCTGACTACAATTCTAAACATTAACTATTGTAACCTATGTTCCTCGATTTCCTTAAGCGAGTGTTTTGTTTCATCAACTAACTTGGTCATACTACTAGATCATAACCTGTCCTTCATACTTCGGATGTTACTCTACATTGTCATGTCACTATAGAGATACATCATCAATTAAGGGTGAAAGTAGTATGGATATTATCTGTTCAGATCCGTCTTCATATCTAAATTAATCTAGATATGGATAAAAATTTGAGGATCCGACTGATATCCGTATGCATATCTGTATCCATAAAAAAAAATGGATATGGATATGGATAGATAACTATCCGATCTATATCCAAATATCCGAATCTATATATAATTCTATATAATTTTATATAATATTTATTAATTTTAAAAATATATAACTATATAAATATATTATTAATTTAATTTATTATCTATTTAATAATATTTTTGATTCTATAGTCATAAAGTTTAATTATCTAAGTAATATATATAATTATATCTATATTTTAGTATCCAAATTATATCCATATCTATTTAAAACAAATATGGATATGACTTTTTACATCCGAATAATATTTGTATCCGTATTTGTATTCGTCCAACAAAACAAATATGGATATGGATATTGTGGTATCCAATTCATATCCGATCTGGTATTAGCCCTATCATCAATCTATTGAACTTGATGGCTGTTAAATCTTCACCTAGCTTTTTTAAATCACCACGTAATAAATTACATTTACATGATGTCCACTATTGACAAAATTTAAATCCTTATTTAGAACTTTAAATCAAATGCTCTGATACCAGTTTAATCATCATGCCTCGAATTAAAGATCTCTAGGCTAGAGAAATGGCAATCTTCGCACACTGATGGGGCACTACCTGAGTATACAAAGCATCCAACTTGTAAATTAACCAAAATAACCTTATGACAACATAAATTCAAAAAGACAATGGTAAAAAGACCGAAGCTAACTAGTTCTCTAGCAACAATTAGTAAGTCTAAAAACCATCCAAGAAACCATGAAGAAAATTAAGCCATAAGAAGCTAAGCAACTTTTCAAGTATCCAAGATATATAATCCGTCATGCTCCAAATCTTAGATATAATATGGTCATACTATCGAGAGATATTGTCCTCAATAATATGAAGCTTATCAATCATAATCAGCTAAAATTCATCATAAATAAATATAATAAGCGGTTCAATTATATTATTTATCAAGTAGATAAATCAATACTGATTCAGAGCATCTAAATTCAAAAATAAATATCAACCCATGTCTCACAATTCATAAATAATTTATTACAAATAAGGCTGCAAACGGATCGGATTGATCCGTGATCCGACCCGATCCGATCCGGTTAGACCCGACCCGAATTCATTTAAAAGACCCATGGAGCCAGGTTGGGTTCAAAAATTGGACCCGTTCATCTTTCCGGGTTGGGTCTGGATTTTTTGAATTTGGATCCAACCCAACCCGACCCGATCCGTGGAGACTTTTGGGTTAATTTGGATCTCAAAATATATGACCCAACCCGATCCGATCCGAATCGGATCCAAATATAAGACCCAAACTCAGTTAGAATGACTCATCCAAATAAGAATTTGGACTTGGGCCAAAAAAGTGACTCACCTAAATTCTTTCTTAAATCTCTTACTAAAATCTTTAATACTGTCACACTATCACAAGATCATTAATGCACTGCACAAGAAATGCCATTCTTACAGCTAATCTCAAAATTTTTCTAAAAATCCTTCCACAAACACAAAGTAAACTGGGGACATACCAACAATTGTTCATAATTAAATATCCAGTTACTTGTTTACTGTTGTACATTACTATTGCCTTAGGGATGGTATACAGTATCCACTATAAATGGTGAAGTGAGAAGACGTGCGAAGAGACGAGAGAAGAGAATATCTATATGAAAAGATAGATATGACCATGCTATTTTGCTATCGATGTGACTTCTAATTCCATTTTATGTAGATTTTTAAACCCATGACCCGATCCGATCCGAATTAGATCCGAATCGGATCCGTATTTCATGGATTGAGACTGGATGATATATGGACCTGACCCAACCCGAATGATCCAATGGGTCAATAAATTCGGCCATGGACCCGACCCGACCTGATCCGATTTTTTATTGAGATGGGTATGGGTCCAATATCAAGATCCGATCAAGAAATCGGGTCAGGTCAGGATCACTCAAGACCCGATCCGACCCGACCCATTTGCAGGCCTAATTATAAATTCATAATCATCCTATAAATTATGATTCAGTTGCAAAATCTTCAAACTCGCTAGCGTAAACTCTCAAGCTTGGGTCATTCTTCTTTCTAACTTTATTCGTCTAAACAGAAAAAAAAAAGAAAAAGATATGAGCTACACTAGTTCACTAAGTAAATCTTACATATTTTTACGTAGATCAAGCATAAATTTATACATGCATCAATAATTATTTTGAAAAGATGATTATCATCAGTACATAAAATATTCATAATAACAGTATATCATAAATCAATCATACTCTTGCATATGCATAAATCATGCAATTTACATAAACATAATTTTCAATGTATAAATTAATAAATTCATAAATCATATTAACTTTATAGTTAAAATCATAAATCACTTGTTATTTTATCATATCATAATTCTTAATAATTCTTTCAGACTAAATGCTAAGTCACTTTATATCCATCACAAAGCCATAATCAAATCATACGAACTACTATAACCCGTTGGTGAAGGCTGTATGCCAAGCTATTACAATCTACTGGCGAGGGCCATGTGCCAAGTTACTATAATCCGCTGGCGAGAGCCATATGCCAAGCTACGCTAACTTGCTGGCGAAGACCATGTACCAAGCTATTATAACCCACTGGCGAGAGCTGTATGCCAACTATTGTAACCTATTGGCAAAGCCGTACACAGCTATCTGAGAGTCTATAGTCATACTTCTTAAATTATATTTTCTTAAAGTAAGCATTCTTAAATCATACTTCATCGAATCTTATTTCTTAAATCATGCATAAATAAAATACTAGATAATTTTATAGAGCTCATATAATTTTTAAAGGTAAAACAATTCTGAAATTATTTTTTTTCATGACAAAACATAACTTCAAAAATATAAAATTCATATTTCATAAGCAAGCCATTTATATTAAAATATTCATAGAATCACTATTTTATGATAAACATGAGTTTTGTATACATATACTTGATCCTTATTTTATGAAAATATATAATATTTTTTTATGATAAAATAGTCGATAATTCAAAAATAAGTAAGAAGTGTCGGAGTTACTTACCTCTTTTGTCCTAGTCCTTCAAACTTTACTAGACGAATTTATCGAACTTATTTAATATATGAAAAATATAATTAATTTTATTCAATAAATTCAATCATAAAAAATAAGACTGTAGATTGGGTGATCGGTTCAATAGACTATCCAAACAGCGGGACAATTTAGGATTTTCTAGTCAAAAATCAGATTTAAGCAACTCGATCAAAGAATCATAAAGCATAGATTGGTTCAAGATCAATATCGATTAATAAGGTTCATCAATAGTGGATTTCAAGAATATTCGATAGGGTTAGAGTGGGGTCCAATATCTTACACGGGTATCGAAGCGATTTCGAGCTTCTTTGGGTACATCATCTCAAGTTCATAGGATCATGGGTCAGAAAGAGAGAGAATGAGAGAGGGTGGAGAGAGAAAAATCTAGAGAGAGAAGGAGAGAAACATAAGAGAGAGAAATCCTTTTCTCTCTCTCTCTCTTTCTTTCTTCTCTTCTCTTCTCTTCTTCTTCTCTTTCTTCTTTCTTTCTTTCTTCTTCCCTTCTTGGCTGAACAAGGGATGGTGGTGCTGGTGGTTCTTGGTCGGAAGACCGGCGATGGGTGGCAGTGGCACAAGCGGCCAATGGCAGTGAAGCAAAGGATGGCTAGCGGCAGTAATCGATCAATTAAGAAATCATGCAAACATGAAAATAGGGATCCAATCCCCTTCCTAAATTTTGGTCATTGGCTGCTTACCGGCGACCAAGATTTCATCATGGAGGGTCATGGGGATGCCAGACTTCTTGGCCTAGTGTTCAACTTCAAGGAACAATGACGCCAGCGGCCGAAAAATGCAAAGTAAATGTTGGAAAAATAGGAGATTCTCTTTTCATGGTTTTCTGACAAGATCGATGGCTGGCAATGGTGCCAAATACCATAGAAAGAAGGAAAAGAGAGAGAGAAGGAAGGATCGGTGCTTATCTTGAGCTCTGATGGCATCTCTAGCTCTGATTTGAGGTGGGCACAGGTCTGAGAAAATCGACAAAACAAGAAAGAAATGGGGAGGAAGAAGAAGGAGGAGGGCCGGTGCTTGTCATGGAATCCTTTGGAAGCATAGAGAAAACTTATAGAGTATAGGAGAGATCAATTCCTATCTAAAATCGGCTTCCTCTCCGATAAATTTGGATGGAAGAAGACTCCCAACGGGAGTTTTCATCATTTTTCTTCTCTCTTTTTTTCTATTTCTTCTTTTAGATGGATTTGGACTGATTTCTATTGGACTGGTCCAATTGGACTAAGCCATCACATAATCATAGAAAAAAGATTCTCAAGATACGTACAATTGATAATCTAAGAAATTAGTCCGATTCTAGGTCGTCCTAAATTCTTAGTCTAGAATCTAATCACACTCCAATAAGAAAATTCCAACAATCTCTGATCTTCTAGATTTTTTTAAAGGAGGAAAAAACCAAATTATGACTTAATAGCCTAGTAAGTAAGATATTACCTTAGTTTGATCATGCATGGATGAGAAAATAGGTGATTAAATAATGATTTCATAAATTACACTAGAAATATATTTGTGAAATCTTTTTAAGTATGCAATTACAATCCAGCTTTTGAAAATGATAGATAATCCCCAATATTTAGCAATTCATATTGTGTAAAGAGATAGATAATAACAGAGCAATTGTTTTCCTACCAACCAATAAGTTTCCCCATAAATTCAACATTTACAAATCATGCTTAGCACAACTATTGAGCTTTCCCATAAATATAATATTTTGCTATATCTTGATGAAACTGAAGGACAAAGTAATTCAAGAAGATAGAGATAAAGGAAAACACATCCCACACAAATTTATATAGTCCAGCTATAAGCCTGTCCTGTCCAGGATGGAGAAGAGATTCTATTATAATCAAAAGGATGGAGTACAAAATAAGATACCTCTCAAAAAAAACCCTATTTCTATATATACACTCCCATCTCAAATTTTTCTAATAAACAAACATGGATATCTATCAAAAAACTATCTTAGGTCCTGAGACTCTTGTGCATGAGATCCATGACCCTATGCTGTCGGCATGTCCACCTCGTGTGGTCTTACGAGCCCATGTAGAGGATCTGCAACCTGGCCAGCTAGCATGTATGCAATATATGCTTTAGTCTCACATCCCATGCAGCTAAGATGCGAGACTAGTATATGCCATGGTCATTGCCATTCATCAGCACTCTCCCTTATGCATGGGCCTCAACAAGCACCGTGCCTCACATGCTCGTTGCAAATGCTTCTCCAAATTTCTCAAATGGAATCATAGAGCACGGTGGATCAGGAATTCAAGGTATACTTAATAAATCTGTATCTTAACATGAATTCCATCAAGCTACGCTATAAATAGTAGAATATCATTCCACCTTCTCTATATAAGCTTAGAAAGATAAACCTCAAGAGCTGCATGCACCAATCACATTCAAGAAATGTTTGAACAAACTTGGCCACTAGAAGAGACTTGATCTCTTGTTGCATAGTAAGTATGAACTTACCGGAATCAACACAAGAAATAGCTTTTAAATATATCGAAAGCTCACCAATATCAATTGTCTCTTCTACTACTGACAAAGTATAAGCAATTAAATTTGCATAGCCACATCTTTGAAGTGGTCTAATCTCTCTCCTCTTTCTGCTTTTAACAATACTATACTCCTCTTCCCATGGTACTTATTCTTTCATCTCAATAATACCAAGCATTTTTTTGCACTAAGCTGAGAAAAAGAACCATGTTATAGAAGAACTAAACCATCACTCCGTAACTCTACCTGCTTGATGTTACTCTTCATCTCATCTAGATCGTAAGAAACAAAAGACTTCTATTGAGATCACGCGCACCGGATTGGATCGACCTAGACTTTTGATCTAATATCTAATCTCTTTGAGACAATTCGCCAAACACATTGCAGGCATAAATAAACAAAGACAAAGAACCAAGATTTACGTGGTTCGGCACAAGAAGCCTACATCCACGGAGAGGAGGAGCAATCCACTATAAATCCATCCCGAAAAATAGGTACAATATGAGGTATAAAATACCCAAGACCGAAATCAACAAGAAGGCAACAGAGTATCAAATAGAAGGCGACAAAGATCCAATCGGATCTACCAATCTCAGCCTCGGCAATAGATCAAAGGTAAGAGAATACCTGAGGCAAAGATACCTTTCTCAATCCTCGGCAAAAATTAAGATGAATACCTTCTTACCAACCGAAGAAGCGTTCGGTCATCAGCACAAGGCATCCGTGAAACCGAGAAGGAAGAAGAAAAGTAGAACACCAACCAAAAGCCTTCATCCACCAAGAACTCAAGAAGAAAGAGAGATGACACACCAGGGAGAACACCAACAGAACACTAGCGGAAGAATGCCAGGAAGAACACCAGCGGGAGAAAGTCAGGAACTAAGCCCGTGCAAGAACACCGGGAACCACCGTGCACGCGCACTCAAAAAAGAATGCCGCGGCCTCCTTTTAAAGAAGAAAAACAAACTCCGTGAAATAGAGGTTCACCCGAAGAGGAATTCTAAGCTATCACGGGAGATAAACAAAGAAAGAATATATATATAAAATTATTTTGCAGAAAACCCCCTGATCTCTTTATAA
>KE504781.1:119313-136613 GCA_000441515.1 Elaeis oleifera | reverse complement strand
ATGGTTAAGATGTAGTATACCATGTTAATTACTTCCGTCCAAAAGTATTTTGAAAGATTGCTTTCATATAGTATAGTACGAGCTATTTTTTTAAGTATTTTATTTTTCTTTTACCATCCCATTTATTAAGGTGTCCTAGGTGCAAAAAAGTTATGTTCAATTTTTTTTATCATAAAATTTTTCAAAATTATGATTTTCAAACTCGATTCCATGATCACTACAAATATTAAGAATTAAAAATCTTTTTATTTGAAATCTTTCGATAAAATTTAGAAAAACTGAAATACCTCATCCTTATGTGCCAAAAAAGAACCTATGAAAAATGAGAGAAATTATCGATAATTATAAATCATATCATTTACCACCTAAGCTAGTAGTTCTAGTAGGCCCAAACAAATCCATATGTAATAATTCTAGTGATCTACAAGTTGAACTATATTTTAGATTCGAATAAATTTCAGTTTGCTTACCTAGTTGATATGCATCACAAACTCTATCTTTTTAAATTAATTTAGGCAAATCAACAACCAAATTCTTTTGATAAGCTTTGAGAGAGAGTTTATACTGATGTAAGCAAATCTATGGTGCCAAAGCCAACTAGCCTCATTGATTTTGGTATTTATTGCTACTAAATATTATATATTTGTATGAAAGATCATCTAAATCAATCATGTAAACATTACCATATCTATGTCCAATAAACCTCATGCCATCATCAGTGGGGCTAGTTACAATGCATATTGAAATTTAAAAACTATTTTGAAGCTCTTATCATAAAGTTGACTGATGCTTAGAAGATTATGTTTAAGGCCATCAACTAATAAAATATTTTTAATGAATTTGGAGGGAGTGATACCAATGTTACCTATGTCGATGATCTTTTTTTTGCCATGATCTCCAAAGATGACCATCTCTCTATCTTTTGCATCAAGAGTAATGAATTGAAATTCATCATTCGTCATATGTCTTGAGCACCCACTATCAAAATATCACTTTCATTTCAATTCACGGGTTGCAAAACATATCTCATTAATTTTTAAGTATCATAAGACACAAGTTTGTTTCTTCATGGGTGTCTTCGTCGGAGCTTGAATTACCGTTGTTACTCCATGTAGCCACCATTGTTTTCTTTTTGAATTTCTTGGGGGCCTTCTTGAGTTGTGGGCAATCTAATCTGAAGTGAATCGATTTTTTATACTCATAGCATATAAAAGGATGCTCCTTATTTTCCTCTTTGCTTAGCTCTCTCTTTGTTAGTGATCTTTTTTTATCCCTTGTCTTCTTTTCTTCATAAATCTTTTGAATTTTGAGTGATGAAGGCTAATTCTTCATTCTCATCATCATTTTCAGTTTAGTCTGATTCCTCTTCTTCTCAAGCAGTAGACTTGAGAATAATTATTTCTTCTTCTTGGTCTCTTCTTCATTGTATTGTCTTATGGTCAATTCATGCATTATCAGTGATCCGAGAAGCTTCTCTAGTGGTAGAACATTGAGATCCTTCATCTCTTGAATCACGGTGACCTTTGCTTCCCATATTCTTGGTAAAGACCTAAGTACCTTTTTCATGAGATCACTATTAGAGTAAGACTTACCAAGACTTTTAAGATCATTTATAATGTCAGTAAAATGAGTAAATATTTAAGTAATAAACTCATTAAGTTCTATTTTAAAGAGTTCATATTTGTGGACAAGTATATTAATTTTTGACTTTTTGACCTAATTAATACCTTCATGTGTTACCTCTATTCTATCCTAAATTTTTTTAGCAGAATTACAAGTTGAAATGTGATTGAATTTATTTACATCTAGAGCACAATACAATAATTCATAACTTTAATATTGAGCTAAGTTATTTTCTTATCAACTTTATTTCATTCCTTTTTGGATTTACTTGATTCCACATCTTCAATTAATTTAGTGAGTGTGTGTAGTCCATTGACTATGATACTCTATATGTCATAGTCGAGTGCTTGAATAAAAATTTTATCCAAATTTTCAATAAGTATAGTTGGACCTATTGAAAAATGAAGGTCGGTTTGTGGACTACCCTTTGATAAGTAAAGCACTGATCAAGAAGGGGCTAGAGTATCGGGCTCTGATACTATTTGTTGCCCAGCTATACAACCCAAGAGAGGGGGGTGAATTGGATTGTAAAAAATTTTAAGTGAAGAGTGAACCACAAAAATGTGTTAAAAGTGTGAAGTGTAATGTGCAATGATAATAGTGAACAATATATTGAATAATGAAACTAGTAAGCAAGTGAATAACATAAGGATGCAAGAAGAGTAAATAAGTCACCACAAACAAGGAGGATTTATAGTAGTTTAGTGCTAACCTTGCACCTACATCCACTCTCCAAGCTCTTTCTTGAAAATTTCAATCCACTAATCGTACACAACGATTACAATGTCGAATCCCATCGATCCTAGCTTTTTCAAGTTAGACACTTGTTTACTTGGTACAAGCCAACCCAATACACTCCGATTTAAGGCTCGAATCAATCTTTCCTAAGTTTTGAAATCCTTAAAACTTTTACACAGCACAGCAAGTAAGAATCAAGAAAAATGACAATGTAAATCAGGTTTAGCTCTTTAATGAGTATAATAAATTTTAAATACACTTTACTCAATATAGGAGAAGCCTTTGAGAATACCCTCAGATGGAATGAAGAGTTGAATCTCTTTTGAGTGGTGGTAGAGCTTCAAATGAAGGCTTCTTTGTCTTAGAGTTGAAATTTTTTTCAATCTTTTTTTATTTTCTTGTGTTTTCTCTCCTTTTGATGCCTTTATACCTTCAATCAGTGCTGGAGAAAATTTAGTATCCATTTTGAGCCATTGAAGAATGATTAAGGAGCATTAAATATATAAAAAATGAACTGAAAATTAGTCATTTTGCATATTTTCATTTTAGGGATCAACCCATGGGTCGTCCTCTGGGAAAAGGGTTATCCTTTTTTGTGTTTCAACCCACAAATCAGCGTGCCAGCATCCCTTTTGAAAAGAGATGACCTAAGGGCCCCCCCTTTTGCTCAAAAAAGATTTTCTTCAATTTTTGATTTCTGAAACTTCTAAAATTATCTTCAAATGATCCAAAGTCATCTTGAATATACTTAAGGCTTCCAAATAACATCATTTTCATCTCCAACTTGATGAATTTACAATTTTGGCCTTCTCCATGCATCTTTATCAGTTCAAAATTTTTGATTTTTTTGAAATACATACTTAAGCTTCTCCAAAGATAAAAATCATTAGTACTCCTCTCAAATATTTTGTGATCATTAAAATCAATTCTTGAGGTAACACTAATCAAGAATTTGGATGATTCCTGACTTAGACACCACAACCTATATCCCTTCTCCCCAAATACATAGTTGAGAAATATACACTTTTTGTCCACAGACTTTAATTTTCTATCATCAAAATGAGCATATACAATTTATCCAAATACTCTCAAAATAGAGTAGTCAACAAGATTTTCAGATCTTCTAGAGTCTTACAGTCAATAATTGTGTATAAAAATTATTTATGTGCTTAACCACTCTATTCTATTATGATTATGTCTAACCATCCTATGTCTCACGATACTCTTATTTTTGTAAAATGCATCAATAATTTTTTTCTGAGTCTTTTGATCTTTTTTTCTATCTACTTCTTAGTCATAGCCTTCCATTACTTAAATATTTAAATCTTTTTATGTTTTAACATAAATACCCAAACCTTTTAGAATTATCATTAATAAAGGTAGACATATACCAAGTACCACCATTAGAAGGAACACTTGAGGATCTCCAAAGGTTTGAATAAATATAATTCAGGGTATTTTGGCCTTATAAACTACAGTACTAAACAAATTTTTTCTATTTGCCAAATATATAATGCTCACAAAGCTCCATCTTTTCTATACTTTGGCTACAAAGAAGACCTCTTTTACTCAATACAATGAACCCTCTTTGACTCATATGTCCTAACCTCAGACGTCATATCTTAGTGATCACGATATTTGTCATTCAAGATAAAAGAATAGCTTTTGGACCTATAAGTTTATATAGGTTTTCATACCTTTTACATTTTATTGAAAAAGGATACCTTTACTAATTTTTATAACTCTATCTTCAACCATGTACTTGCACCCATTAGCATCAAGGGTGCCTGAAGAGGATGGATTCTTTTTCAAATTTAGAATGTGTCAAATATCAGTTAAGAATCTCACTACACTATCTAAAAAATTCAAAATATCCCTTTACCAACTATTTTGCAAGGGCCATTATTGTCTATCAATACAACTCCACCATCAACTGATTCACATGCGGAGAACCAATCTTAATTAGGATACATGTATTAGAAACAACCAAAAGACAAACTTCATTGATCCTTGGATGTAATTCCATCAATCATTGAGAAAATCTCTTCAACACCTTCAGAATCACCTGCTATTTCACTAGCTTCTGCAAATTTTTCTTCTATTTCTAATCCTTTTGTTGCTTGTTGTTTAATTTATAATAATCAATCTTAATATGCCCTTTCTTGTGATAAGTATGACAAGTCAAACTCTTGTGTCTAGATTTCAATTTAAACTTATGTCTAGTACTATCTGATTCCCTTTTATTAGACGCTCCTCTAGCAACAAAAATTTTGCCTAGTCATTACTCACATTCTCAATTATATGGCTCTTAATTATTTCTTTTGAAAGTAATGATGCTTTAACATCTTCCATAAAAATAATATCTCTACAATAAAGGAAGGAATCTCTAAAATGCATATATGGAATAGGTAAAAAATACAACAATAGAAAGGGCTAAGTGGTATATCTTCTACCATGTGAATATTCTTCAAATCCATCATAATAGAATTAGACTCAGCAAGAAAAGACTTAATGGGTATACCTTCTACCATATGGGCAACACAAATAAATATTGTTTCAAACATAACTTACTAGTTAGCAATTTTGTTATATAAAGAATTCCAACTTGAGCCGCAACCAAGTAGCCATATTTTCATTGGAGACATCCTATAAAACCTCATCAGATAAAATAACTAAATCATAATTATTGCTTTCTTATCCATATACTTCTTTTGCACCTCCGTCAAAGTCTTAGGCATTTTTTCTTCCTCAGCAGCATCTTCTGTAACCTTATTGTACCAAATAGCATGCATTTTATTTTTATAAACAAATTATTGGAGGGATCAAACTTCTCAATCATGAATTTTGTCAAGATCTCAGCATCCAATCAAACAATCCGTGGATCTAATACCAATTTATTGCACTAGATGCAGATGAAACTAAAGAAGAATAAAAGATTCAAGGAGAAAAGAGAGAAAAATACAGCATGCACAGATTTACATGGTTCAGCCATAAGCCTATCCATTAGCCAAGATTGAGAAGAGATACTACTATGATCAAAAGGATAGGATATAAGAGTAAAGCCACATCTTATTAAACATTCATATTAGTGCACCCCAATCTCAAGCTTTTCTAACGAGACTTATTTTGCATCAGATCCATAACTTGTGCTATCAGCATATGCATCTTAAGCTATCTCACAATCTTTACACATAAGACCAGCGACCCAAGCAGCCAACACATGCACCCTATGCATTTCAATCTGATATCTTGTATAGCCGAGATAAGTGACTATAGCATCAACCATGGTCAGTGCCATTTTTCATCACCCATCATATATATATGCTCAAGTTATGGAGGACAGCATGCCGCGCATGCCTAATGCTTCTCTAAATTTCTCAAATAGAATCATGGAGTAGGATGGATCAAGAAATTCAAAGCACACTTAACATACAACTTTGTAAATTATTAATTTGTTATGACTATCTCTCTAATTAGTTCCATGACAAAGGCTGGTCACATTTAACCCATATGGTAAAGATCCAAAACTTATTTAATCATTGAGGTGTATTCTTTTTAGAAAATGAAACTAGTCTCATGATAACATGTTTCTAATTTTACCCCCATTGTGTGGGTTTATATCATAGTTGGAGAGTCCAACACCAAGTTGTAGTTCAATTTCTAATAACAAATCATGAATTAGAATTCCTAAAGCATTTTCAATTTGTAATTTCTACATCAACGACATTTCATTAACTTTTCAAAAATATTGCAATTCCTAATGGTTATCTTAACACAATAATGAAGAATGAATTTAACAATTTTTCTTTATTTTCCATGCTTAATCTAGTTTATATATGTGCATAAGAATTTAAGGAGAACAATGACTAAAATCTATGCTCTTAATTCTAAAAAGATGTATGTCATATGCAATAATCATGTATTCCAATTCAAAGATTTTATCATATCAAAAAAATTCATAATTTTAGGTAATACATTATGCTTGACATAGAATATTTTTCTTGGGAAAAAAAGTTTCTAAAAAAGGCAAAGAGTTATTTACCTTGAGAACACAAAGTACAAATAAGTCCAATAATTTCAAAATCATCCACCTAGAACCTAATAATCCATTGTTCCAATATATAGAAAAGTGGAATAATTTTTTAAAATCCTCCAATTTATCTAGCAATTTCCTAACTTTAAGAAACCATTCGCTTACGTGAAATATGTATTCATCTCTTTTAGTGGTATTGCACGTAACAATACAACAGCATCCGCAGGCAATCCGGTCCCTGTGCGCATCCGATTCCCCGACCAAATCCGCGTGAGAGACTTTGTCAGACACCAGATGCCTTCCACAAATAATGGACAATACGAACGGTATACACAGTCTATAGAGTTTAGAGGAGAGATGGGCGTCCGTGAGGTAGAGATCTTGGGCGGAAGCTCACCATACACGAGCGAGACGACACCAACGACCCGTCCACAGGGCGAGCCCTGACGGGCTCCTGGCTCTGGGAGTCGGCTCTCTACCTCGCCGAGTGGATGGCCGGCGAGGGCCGTGCCCACCTCGACCTGGCAGGGAGGACCGTCCTGGAGCTCGGAGCCGGCACCGGCCTACCGGGGCTCGCGGCGGCGGTACTGGGCGCGGCACGGGTGGTTCTGACTGACGTGGCGCCGCTACTCCCGGGCCTGTGGGCCAACGTGGAGGCCAACGGGCTGGAGGGCCAAGTGGAGGTCCGCAAGCTGAGGTGGGGGAGGAGGAGGAGGAGGCGGGGGAGGAGGTGGACGTGGTGGTGATGTCGGATGTGTTCTTTGATCCGGAGGAAATGGAGGGGCTCGGGAGGACGCTGAGGGGGTGTGGGGGGAGGGACGAGGGCGTGGGCAGCAAGCGAGGTGCGGGCCAGCGTGGGGAGTGTTTGAAGGAGCTGGGGAGGGATGGGTTCGAGGTGGTGGAGCTCCCGGGAGAGATCCGGCCGCTGTTGAGGGCGCCGGGGGAGAGCTCGGTGTTCGCGGTGTACCTCATCTCGCGCAAGGGGACTCGAGATGAATGAAGGGATCAAATTTTCTCCAAGTGCTTTCGGTGTAATGAGCCGTCAGTCTTTGTCGGCCCACTCCAGTTGTTTGGCCCACGACTGAAGTAGTGAGGATGGGCTCTATAAAGCCCAGATGGTTGTTTGACAATTTGAAATTAAAAAGAAAAAAAAATACAATAGCTTTGACGGTGTAGTTTTGCTTCGTGGATCATCCTGCGGAGCCAAGTATCTTAGTGTTTCAACTTAAGATATTATCAATTTTTTCTCAAGGCGTGTCTTTCTATTTAAAAAGTTTGGTGAAGGGATTCTCACTCACTATAAGAATCTTGACTATCAGCGACGGCTAGTTGTCATCACTAATAGTCCATATGTCATCGCTAATAACCTCACCGTCGCTAATTTCGTCGTAACAGCCAATCTGAAAAAATCTGATCACTAAATACTCTTATAGCGATGAAAATCTTAGCCATCGCTAATAAGGCTATTAACGACAGCTTTAGCAACAGCAAAACTCCATCGCTAATTATTTTTAAATTTTAATTAAAATTTTAAAAATTTTAAAAAATATTAACGACAGTATTTTCGTAGCTAATGCCATCGCTAATAATTATTAGCGACCAATAATACTGTTGCTAGTACTGTCTCTAATTTTTTTAAAATTAATTAAATAAAAATTTAAAAATATTAGTAACGATATTATCATCACTAATGCTGTTTGCTAATAATATTAACGATGATATTTTCTTCGCTAATACCGTCGCTAATAATTAATTTATTTTTAAATTAATAATAATATTTTTAAAATCTATTTTAATTAATCATAATGAATTATGATTCCTAATATCTGTTATAATTAAAATTCAAAGATAATATGATAATCAGAAATTAAAACTAATTATATTATATTAAAATATAAATTATATAATTTTTTTACAAGCAGTATCAAAAAAATATAATACATCAAACAAAAAATTAGGTCCAATCCTCATCATCATCAGCCTTCTCCTCCTGCTCCTCTTCAGCAGTTGATGGATGAAAGTCGGATGTTCCAAAATTCTATAATAAAAAAATAAACAATACTAGTAAGTTTTGATACGAAGGCATATCTTTCGATACGAAGGCGTATCTTTCGATATACTCTTTCGATTCTCGAACAGATTGTTCTTACATGTTTCATTCGATGATACGGAGCTATAGACATCCTGGCCCATCGATTGAATGGTTAGATTGAATTTTTAGCTCCCAGATCCCCTTCGTGGACTCAAACTTAAATATATGAAGCTTCTAAATATGAAAACTTAAAACAAGTAAAAGGATTTAGTAATATAATTATCTAATATGATAGTTGGGATGACGAGCCCAATCGATCACGCAGCTATGGGTCCCGAAGAAGCTCCATGACCTTATCGCGGATGGCATCTAAGAGGCTCTGAGATCGCTGGCTCAAAAGCCTCTGCACAACCGCCTCTATGTATGCATTGCTTCAGGTCTGGAATGTCGAGGCCTACGAGAATACCTAAGGATATCGAGCTGGTCGAAGATCGATACTGTGGTCAAATCCTATGACTTGGCTCCTACTCACCCTCTCGGTAGTGCTGAGCCATCCCTCAAGGTCAAGGGAGGGCTAAGAAGACGGGTCATCACCATACCTCTCAGCAATGTATGCTGCGTAATGCGTCTACACAGTTCAAAAATATATTAGTTCTAATATAAAAATCAGATTCTGTAACAACTTAATTAATAAATAAAGTTTGAAGTTCTTACCATGATCTATCGCGACACAGAATCTATATAGTCACCAGTCCTCCTAGACTGGTGTGTGGTCCGCTACAACTACAGCTGGTTTGATGGACGACCCAACTCCCATGTATATAATAAGTAAATAATAAAATAAAATTAATTAAAGCATGCATATAAGAGTTTTTACAGTTCTAGTGAAGAGTTTTGGTATAGATTTCTTATCAGTCCATCAGCCACAACATGTATGTCGATGGAGCCACCCATGTGCCTGATCGAATCCTGCTGGATGGTCCGATTCTGTCAGACCCTCTACTGCCTACCAGTATATCTTCGCTGCTCCACTGGTCATAGAGGGCCTCCCATACGTCTGCCCGCATCTAATGATCCCTGTAGGACTTCTAGTCCGATGGTGATTGAGAATCGAAATGCTTGATGGTAGACTATCGTAGGCTGTGTCCATCTCGAAACCTACATATGGCCACCTGCTTGAAGATCGGATGGCCAGCCTCCTCTTCCTGAGGAGATAAAAATTGATAGTAGTCCTGCAAGTAGAAGCAAGCATGTATTAATAAATAAATACAAATCTATCATGAATTATTAATTAAATACCTTTGACTTACCAGAACATCTCCTAGGCTGCATCACGTGCCCCAACAGCCAACTAGAGAATGTGTCCATCGGCCCTGGCATCAATCACCGGATGATCCAAATAACCACACAAGGTATGGAGCACTCTTTAAATGTGCTACAAAATTGATTTTGAACAATAAATGTTAGACTCTACAATGACTAAATTTTAAACATATTCAGTAAAGATATAGTACTTATGAGCGGCTCTGAATATGGATGAGCTCTCTATCCTCCGAACGAGTTGGAGGTGCTGCGAGCTGAGCAGGTCCTCTACCACACCTCTATGTCTGAGAGCCGATCACTACTGCATATGACTGTGAGGTCACTGGTGATCTCCTATCATCTGAACTTGAGAGTATCAGAACATCATAAATAATGTTATATTAGATAATAAAGGATAAAATAACATAAAAGAGAATAACTAATTAGAGTTTACCATATGGCATGTGTGCTGCAGAATCATGTAAGCTGGCTGCATGAGAGCTCTCTCCTCCAGAGTTTTCTCCTCGATTGTGATGGCTCCAACCTCGAAAAGACATGATCTATAATCTTTGAAAATAAAAATAACTATGTATCATATTATATTAACTATATAGTAGAATAAAATAATTATATATTATTTTTATTTAACTATATATCATGATACCTTAACTTTGTACCACGTTCATAAAAGTAACATGCATAATTTATGACTAAAGAAAAATGAATAATATTAGTTAGAAACATAAATCAGAAAAAGATACCGGACTGCATTAATAGGATATTTTTACTTAGATCTTGATCATGTACGATTTCAGTTCCCTTTCGAGCGTCCTAGTTTCCACAAGAAGTAGTTTTCTTCGATGAAAGGCAATTTGTCACAAGTATTTATCATCCAATGGAGTTTGACTTCTATCTTTATAGTCATGCAGACCAACACATTATCATGTACTGCTGGATGAGAATCATTTTTTTGCTGATACATTGCAGATGCTAACTAACAATCTTACATAACATCTGATCTCTCTGATAAAGGATCGACATTGATTGATGGGTCTAGGGATAGGTCTGCTATAGTACGTCATCTACCACAGATCGAGGACAATGTTACTAGAGGCATCAAGTTGATCTAGCAAAAATAATAGATATTTAGGCAAGTGGAGCCTCAGTCCATGACTTCCTAGACTTATAGGATTCCAAGAAAATTACTATTTGTGGGGGTGTTTAAGGAAAGCAAGTTTCAGTCCATAGTGTACTAGCAAGTTGCTGCTCCAGGGCTAATGACCTCCCAAAGGGAGAAAAAAAGATGTAGGACTCTGAACATGCAGAAGAAGAAATCAGTTCTCATTGCATAAAATCTTCTGTTGTCTTTAAAAATGGGAAGCAAAATTCATTGGCACCCATCAGGTTTTAGACATCATATAGGAATAAGAAAAGAGTCCATAACAAACTGTGGAGCCATTTCCTTCAATATCTATTAATTAAGTTTGAATCATCATCAAAAAAAATAAGAAGGCAACCATAAGAATATAGCAACCAAAATCCATCGGCACCCATCAGCTTTAAGACATCATATGGGATGAAGAAAAAGAGGCCAGTCCTTCAATATCCATTTAGTTTGGATCATCATTAGAAAAATAAAAGACAAATATAAGAATATAGCAATCAAAACCCATCAGTACCCATCAGTTTTAAGACATCATATGGGAAGAAGAAAAGAGGCCAGTCTCTTCAATATCCATTTAGTTGGATCATCATTAGAAAAATAAGAAGGCAATCATAAGAATATAGCCATTGAAAATAAGGTATCACAAGTTTCTCTGCACCTTTAACTATGAGACAACAGTAGCCATTGCTAATGCCAACGCTAATACTCACAATAGTAGGTGTGCTGGCACGGAGGTGGAGCCATAGGGCAGGGGCAGCAGGGTCGGGCAGTGGGCTGGGGACGACGGGGTAGGGTTGCATGGTCAGGCCGGTGGGGATGGGACCACGGGGAAGCCGGCGAGGCAAGGGCCGCAGGGTCCGGTCGGTGGGATCAGGGTGGCCAGGGTCTGGTCGGTGGGATCGGAGCGGCCACGGACTAGGCGGGTCGGGCCACTGGCTTGGGGCCACGACGTAGGAGGTGCCGGTGGGTTGGAGTTGCTGCGAGCGAGGGGGTCGAGGCAGCGGGCTCGGGGTCACAACATAGGAGGCACTGGCGCGGCCACAAGAAGGTGGGTCGGGTGGCAGGCTCGAGCCCATGACATAGGAGGCACCAGTGGGTTGGGTGACTGCGAGCAAGGTGGGCCGGGCAATAGGCTCGAGGCCATGGTATAGGAGGCATTGGAGAGGTCAGGGCAGTCACGGGCGAGGCGGGCTGGGGCAGCTGGCTCAGGGCCGTGGTGTAGGAGGCGCTGGCGGGTTGGGACAGCCACGGGCAAGCCGGTGGGGTCGAGGTGGCCACGAGTGAGGCGAGATCGGGGCGGCTGGCTCGAGGCCGCGGTGTAGGAGGCACCGATGGGGTCGGGTGGCTGCAGTAGAGGTGGGGCCTGTTAGATGAGTGCCTTAGAAGTCAATTATTGACTGACATATTTTATAATTTCAGGACTTAACTTTGTACTTATAATATTTTATTATTAATAAAAATATTTTATTTCAATCATATTTATGTGTCCATGATTTGTCCCAAAAATTAACAAAGATAATTTTTGTATATTCTCAAAGTATTGAGAATTTGAGATATAAATTAATTAGTGGTTAAATTTTAAATACTCTCGATCAAAAGATCATCATGGAGGACTGTGATCAATCCATTTAAAGATCGGTGCACGAATCACCTCCCTTCTAGACAAATGAGTCTTGGATCTATAGTGTAGGGACATTGGGGTGAGAGTGCTGGTGGTTGTTAGAGAACAACTTGTACTGAGCGTGACCAACATAAGAAACCACTTGGATGTCTACTCACTTGTCAGTGGTTGTCTCGATCTGCAGTGGTATAAGTGGTCCTTTGACCTATGGTGTCGTCATCTATTCACAGCGAGGCTACTAAGTTTAACTGTACATTCTCTTGATCTCTAGCCATTCGGATCCTTGCTATGTATGTTGGCCACAATAGGTTCAGGTTCACTGTTAGGAGTAGGATGCACCTAAATGAAATCTATCGACCTTGATAGAAAAGAGAAGTTCTATGCGATTTGTGAGACTAAGTTTAGAAATTTTTATCAAAGCAAGTGTAAATACTGAAAATTTTTTTACAGAATTCATAAATGAACTCGAGTCGAGTCAATCTAGTATAAGATTGACGATGGAGTCTGATGAGTTTTCATGACCTCCGTCAAGTTGGGACTCATGATAGAAGGACTGAATCACACGATAACTGCACCTAGGAGTTTAAACTTTCATTCTATTGGATTGCCACTACATACTGCTAGGTGTCACTGGTGGATTATGGGACTCATCGGGCATCATCTTAATGATCGATGATCTTTGAAGAGCAAAATTGAGATTATTTCAATCCATTAAAAGGAGTTTCGATGATATTGTAATGGAGAACATAATATATCTCACTACCAGATAGAATGAAATCTATGGGATCACACATTAAGAGATTTAATCTTGAATTAATCAATTGGGCTTATAAAGTTCTAATTGGTTTAGGATTTATTAAAATCTTATTGGATTTAAGAGAACCATGCTAGCACATTGTTAAACTAAATTCTTCTTTGGACTTAGATTTCTTATTAGATAAGGATTGGATCAAATTTATAGCCTTGAATCTTAACTAGATTCATTTTGATTTAGGTTTAGTGGGGTGCCTATTTGAGGGTCCAAAAGGATTGGATCAAGTTAATGAGTTGGCAAACTAATCTCCTCATTTTCTCCCTTATTATTTCTTCTGCAGCATGGAATAAGTGGAATGAAGAGAAGAGGCACAAGCCTTCCTTTTTTAGAAAGTCCAAGGGTGCAAATCCCTTGGAGAGGGCGTGAGAAAGAGAGAGGTACCTGCCTCCTCATTTGCCTTGGCATGGAAGAAGAGAGAGAAAGGGGCTACACCCCCTCTCTTGTGTGCAAAAATCCTAGAGGGGTGCCAAGAGTTGGCGCCCCAACTACTTGCCCCTTTTTGATGAGGGTGCCCACTCAACTTGCCTATTTTGATGTGGGGTACCCTATCTACTTGCCAAAAGATGTGAGGATCTTTCCAATTAGATCTATTTTTTTAAAAAAATCAGATTAAAAAATAAAATTTTTATGAGATAAGGACTAGCCTTTTTAGATTGATTGCAGATTGATTTGAAATCAAGAAATATCTATATAAGAGATGGTCTCCTAGGGTTTTAAAATTAATTGAATTGAGAATTCAAATCACCACCCCTCTCTCCATCTCCAAGCCATCTTCTCTTCCTCCTCTCTTTCCCATGCCCAAAGGTTGGGCATCTCATCTTTCCACATGCTTGAATTAAGGGTGATTTGTTCTACAGCATAGAACAAGGAGAAAGACAGCAGTTCAAGCATTGAGATCGCAGTCAAATATCAAGAGTTGATCAAAAGTCCAAAAGGTTGAGATTTATCTTAGAGAAGATGGATCTCTAATGAAAAAAAAGTTCAAGATTGATCTTGATGGATATCTGTAGAGGCCGGACATATGTGCGGCTTAGGAACCTTCAGATCTAGGATCATCGGTTGTGGTATATTTCAACCCGTACAAGATATTGAGATCCAATCTTAATTTTTTATTTATTTTTAGATTATATGTATGTCTTTAATCTAAGGCTTGAGTAGATATAGATTAGACCTATTGCATGCAGGGTTAAAGGGTTTAATCTAAATTCATTTTCGCTGTTACTTTCAAAAATTTTTGAAATCTATGCATTTAACCCTACCTGATTTTCTAGTAGTGGTATCAGAGCCAAATTTTTGAGATATATATAATCTGATTTTTGGTTTAGATCTAAAAATTTAAAGATTTAAAATTGATGTTGTGCTGGTATAAGGTTGTCCTGATATAGGGTTAACCTCCTATATTGAAAATGTTATCCTAGCACAAGATTGATCGATTTTAAAAACTATTTTTAAAATATTTAGATTAATTTTTAGATCTAAAAATAGATGTATATGATATATTTTTATTCATATTAGATCTGAAATTAGAATGCTTAAAAGTTTGCATCGGATTGGTACAAGATTATCCTGATATAGGGTTTGCCTCCTATATTGAAAACATTGTCCTAATTTGATGCGAACTGATTTTTTAAAAATATTTTTAAAATATGTTAATCATTATTTTAGATCTGATTTTATATATATTTGATATGTGTAATTCTTATTTTAGATCTATAATTTAATATATGTATGATATATGTTTGTATTTTAGATCTAAAACTTCATATATATGATATATAATATTAGGTTTAGATCTAAAACTATTTCAAGATCATAAGTCACTAACGTATATAATAAATATAATCTAAAATTTTTTAGACACTAAAATTATGTTATTGCATGTGGATATGGGTTGAATAAATTAGATCCAATGATCAAACTACAATTAGGATCAATTGATTAGATCAGGCTAGAACTCATTATCGATTTTGAGCAGTTGATTGAACCTAATCAATTGTTGGTTAGGATTAGGTCAAAGGGGCTCAAAGTCGAGTTTAGTTGTAGTTGGTTGCATTGATTCATATTTTGATGTGAATTGATTGACTCAAGATCAAATTTAACTCAGTGGTTAGGGTCCGAGTTAATAAGTTAATCTGATCGATTTTAATTGACCAATTTGGTGTCCAAGGTAAGTATTTAGTTGGTGGTTATTTAATTAGTTTCGTTATCTGACCTGACCAGTTCGTTGGTGTCTAAGAAAGTAACGAGGGGCCCCACTTATCTTATTTACCTGACCATTTTGGGAGATTAAGTTTGAATTAGGTTACTTATTGATTCGAGTTCACCCATGCTGACTAGGTAGGTCAGACATATGAATGTATTGACTTGAACTTGATCAGTCAGATATCAAATCTGATGACTTAAAAAGACTTAAACCTAAATCTTCTCACTAAATATTAAGTCTAGCGGTCTTCTACCATTGTAGAGATGCGGGTGCCTTCTTGACGTTGATCATTTTCGACTGATTACAGTAGTTCGATTGTATCGAAAAGATACAATCACTCTATTGATATTAAATATCCTAAGGTAGAGATGGAGTTGGGCCCAATAACTATTAGGTGAGGGACCCAATGATGGCTTTGCATCCGTTGATGAATGATGGATCTGATTTAACTAAGAAATATGTCAATAACTGTTAGGTGAGGCCACAGGACTTGGAGACCGAACCCACTACATCTTGCTTGGTGAAGCAATGAACAAAGTATTGTCCACTCATTGGTCTGTGCTCACCAATAACTGTTATATGAAGTGTGTATAGATCAGTAGGACCGCAATACCCACTAAAAATCGATCATGTATAGATTTTTATTTTTCCATCCGAGGAGTGTGGGAGATTCAAAAAAATAATGAAAGCTTGTTTGATTTAAAAAAATTTTAGAATAAATATTTAATAAATATAAACATCTAACTAGAAATTATTCTCTCGGTAGATAACCATGTCGAGTGCCAACCTTTTAGCCCGTATTCTTGACATAAATAGATTGACTCAGACAAACTATAAAGACTAGCTCGGGAACTTAAGAATTATTCTCAGTTTCAAAAAGCTAACTCATGTCCTAGATCAGGATGTGCCTGTGTTACCAACTCGTCCATCCCCTGATCAATGAGCTGTTGGATGTATGCTCTAGAAGTCAATCTTGACTGACACATTTCATATCTCTAGAATATGATTTTGTACTTATTGGATAGTTATATTACCATTCATGTCTATGTGTCCATAAATCATCCAAGGGATTAATAAGATGATGACACATATTCTCAAAGAGTTGAGAATTTAAAGTATATGTCATTGATGGTTGATTCGTAAATTGCTCCTGATCATAAGATCATCATGGGGATGGTGATTGATCCAGATAGACCAGTGCACGGATCACTTCCTACGGACAGATGGATCTCGAGTCTGCAGTGTAGAGATACTGGAGCGAGAGTGCAGATGGTTGTTAGAGACAAGTAGCACTGAGTGTGACCAACATGAGAAGTCACATGGATATCTGCTCACTCGTTAGTGACTTTCTTGATGCTGCAGTTGTATAACTGATCTTTAACCTGAAATGATACTACTGCTCGTAGTGAGGCTGCTGAAATTTGACTGACACATCAACATGGATCTTAAGGAGCCCTTGTAGTGGATGTTGGTGACAGTTGGTCCACTGTAGGAGTGGGGTGTGCATCAAGATAGGATCTATTGACCTTAGCAGAAGGGAATAGTCCTATGAAATTTAAGTGGCTGAGTCCTTAAGTCTATAGCCATAGCAATGTGATTGATGAAAAAGAGTTTTCATAGAATCACATATGGACTTAAGCTGATTGAATCTATCATATGACCGATGTTGAGGTTTGACGATTTATCCATAACCTGCCATCTAGTCGGAACTCACGATAGAGGGATTGAATCACACGATAACTATACCTAGAGGTTTATTCAGTTCTACT
>KE504781.1:95247-115160 GCA_000441515.1 Elaeis oleifera | reverse complement strand
TTTTACTGGATTGCCACTACATACTGCTAGGTGTCACTAGTGGATTGTGAGAGCTCACTAGGATTGTTCTGGATCGACAATCCTTGTTGAGTTAGAGTGAAATTTTTTTGACCCATTAAAAAGAGTTTCAATGATACGGTGATAAAGAAATTGAGCTTATGAAGTGTCAATTGGGTTTAGAGAAATCCATTGGGTTCATGGTAACCTTGCTAGCACATGATTGGATCCAATTTCTCTTTCCGTTAGGATTACTTATTTGATAAGTTAATTCTAACTTAATTACTTGCTAATAACCTACATGAATAAAATTCATGAGACTTCAATTATTGGATGTCTAAGGTTATGAATCATATAAATTAAGGGTGCAAGTCTCTTATGAATCTCTTTGATAGTTATTATGGGGCACCACCTTGATTTAATCAATTTGAACGTGTCTATTAATTAGAGGACCTTTTATTTTCATATGGGACATCTCTTGAGTGTGTTTTGGGATATCTAATTATGAGTGTAAGGGCTTCAATTGTTGGCACTTAATGAGCTTCCTAATGTAAGTTGGATAACTTAAGTTAATAGAAATCCTAATGTAAATAGGACTTATATTATAAGATTGAATAGGATTTAATCCTTATACCTATTTAAAAGGACCTCCCCTAAGATCTCTAGAGTATCAAACTAGCAGCCCTCACACCCAAAGGCTCTCCCCATGCCCTCTCTTCTTCTCCCTTTCTCTCCTCTTGGGTGTTCCACACACCTTTTCCTTGGGATGCGCGTCCCAAGAAGTTCTATACCCAAAGGAGTTTGGATGCCTCTTCTTTGCTGGTTCCTAACATCTGGTAGCAGCACATAGCAAGGAGAAACTCTAGAGAAAAGGAGAAGAAGATCAGGAAGAAAGATCAAGTGTTGATCGCGATCCAGGCTTCGTTCAGATTCAGTAGGCTGAATTTTGAAGAATCAAAATTTAAATTATAGAGGGCTGTTCTAGACTAATCCCGAGTGGATACTCATAGAGGTCGGATATTTGTGTGGCTAACAGAGAGCCTCATCTCTTTCAGATCCAGTTTTGAAGAAAGAGATTGCAAAACAGATATGTGATTTGATCACAATCTGAATTTCAGCATATATCAATTTCAGCATATAAAATAGATCCATGTGATTTTATATTTTTATGCATGTAAATTTAGATTAAAATATTTAATCTTATTCTCCGCTGCGGTGTTTAGAAATAAAATTTGAATACATAAGTATGCACCAAACCCAAATCCAACATGAGCCATATTTGAGAAGTGGATGGATGAGGACGATAAGACGAAGTGCTATATTCTAGCATCCATGTCCAATAATTTTCAGCGACAATATGAAGATATGAGGACTGCCAAAGAGATGCTGACTTACCTGCAAGAGTTGTATGGTGACTAGAGTCATAGAACTCGCTTTGAGGTCTCCCGAAGACTGTTCAGAGTGAAAATGCGTGATGGATGGTCTATTAATAAATATTGTTTGACAATGATCAAGGATATCAAAGAGCTTTAGAAGCTTGGGATGAACATGGATAAAGAATTGCAGGTGGATTTGATCCACCAATCTCTTTCTGATTCATATGGACAGTTCATTATGAACTACCATATGAATAAAATTGATAGCACTTTATCCGAATTGCTGAACATATTGGTGACAGCTGAGGGTACCTTGAAAAGTTTAAAGGATATGGTTCTGACTGTGGAGCGGACTTTCTCTAAGAGAAAGTCTTCTTTCAAGAAAAAGAAGAAGCTTGCGAAAAAGCAAAAAAATGAGACTAAGTCCAAGAAGCAGGTTTGAAGAAGATCGATGATAAGGAAAAGTATTTTCATTGCAATGTCGAAGGCTATTGAAGAAAGAACTGTCCGGCCTATTTGACGACTGTGAAGAATAGGAAGAAGGATGGGCCTTTTGAAGATACGTCTGATTTGCTCATAATAGAAGCTAATCTAACGATTTTCTCTTCTTCTAATTGGGTTCTAGATTCTGATTCAAGTACTCACTTGTGCACTTCTATGCAGGATCTTGAAGAAGTTAGGAGGCTAAAAGAAAGAGAGATCACTCTCCGAATCGACAATGGAGTAAGAGTTGCTGCTGTGACCGTCGGGATCTATCCTCTGTGATTACCATTAGGATATAGATTATTATTAAAAGACTGGTATTATATACTTGTAACCAATAAGAATTTAATTTTATATCTGTGCTGGCACAGGATAATTATAATTTTATTCAATAATAATATGTGTGCAATTTATTTTGAAAATAAAGTTATTGCACGTACTTTCTTAATTGATGGTCATTATCATTTGTATATGGATGTGAGTATTAATATTAACGAGCAAACTATGAATGTCATAGGGTCTAAGAGATTTAGAGATAGGATTAGCTAAAAATATCTATGGCACCTTAGGCTAGGCCATATAGGAAAGGACAGACTCAACAAATTGAAGAAAGATGGCCTTCTCGGGCTATTGACTTTTGAGTCTTATCCAGTTTGTGAGTCCTGTCTTTAAGAAAAATAGCTAAGTTGCTCTTTATGGGATAAGAAAAAGAACCACCGAGATATTAGCTCTGGTACACACTAATGTATATGGTTCATTCGATGTACAAGCTAGGGTGGCTATATCTACTTCATAACTTTATCGATAATTATTCACGATATAATTTGTATATCAAAAGTCTGAAGTTTTTGAAAAGTTTATTGAGTTCAAACATGAAGTAAAAAATAAATCAAAAAATCTATAAAGATTCTTCGATCAGATCGAGGAGGAAAATACCTTAACAGAAAATTTTAGGTCTATCTCAAGGATAACGGTATAGTCTCACAGTAGACATCTCTAGAGATACCTTAGCTCAATAGGGTATCCGAAAGTAAGAATCGGATCCTATTAGATATGGTCCGATCTATGATGAGCTTCATAGATCTTTCTGTATTTCTCTAGGGATATGCATTTCTTTCTGCAATTCATCTTTTGAATCGAATTTTCTCTAAATCCGTTCCTACCACACCATATGAGTTATGGTATGGTAAGAAGATAGCTCTTGGGTATCTCAAGATTTAGAGATGTCCGGCCCATATCAAGCAACAGCAGGCGGACAAGTTAGAGGCTAAGTCTTTTAGGACTCATTTTATAGGGTATCTTAGAAAATCATGGGATACTACTTCTATCTTCCTGAAGATCATAATGTGATTGTGATATATCATTCCATCTTCTTAAAAAAGAGTTTATCCAAGATGGAGGTAGTGGGAGGAAGATTGAGCTCGAAGAAAGATCTTTGAAGAATATCGAGTCCAAAAACCTGAATCTAGTAGTGAGCCAGTAGATGTGGTACCTCCTCTACCTCATAGATCAAGTATAGTCTTTCATCCTCTTGAAAGGTATTTAGATATTCTTACAGAAGATTTAGAGGAAGCATTCTTTGTGAGAGATAGGGATATTAAGAATAATCCCAAGACCTAAACTGAGGCGATGTTAGATATTGACTCCGAGAGATGGATGGAAGCGATGAAGTCAGAAATTGGCTCCATACATTCTAATCAGGTTTGGACCTCAGTAGATCCACCTGAAGGTATTATACCTATTGGGTGTAAATGGATTTATAAAGAAAATTAGGTTGGATGGCCAGGTAGAGACCTATAAAGTAAAGCTGGTTGCGAAAGGTTACAGTCAACACGATGGCATTGACAATCAGAAAATCTTTTCGTCCGTGGCCATGCTAAAATCCATCCGGACTCTTCTTGTGATTGCAGTTTTTATGATTATGAAATTTGACAGATGGATGTGAAAACTACCTTCCTAAATGGATATCTTGAGGAAGATATCTATATAGAGCAGTCTTTAGATTTCACATCTAGTGATAGTGAACACAAGATCTGCAAGCTGCAAAGATCTGTATATGACTCAAACAAGCATCTCAGAGTTGGAACACTCGCTTTAATGATGTGATCAAAACATTTGATTTCATCAAAATAAGGAAGTGTCATGTGTGTATAAAAAGGTCAGTAGACTCACTGTCACATTCCTCATATTGTACATAGATGACATCCTCCTGATTGAAAATGATATTTTCATACTAACATCGGTCAAAATATGGTTGTCAAAAATTTTTCATGAAAGGCTTAGGAGAAGCTTCCTACATTCTTGGTATAAAAGGTCTATAGGGATAGATCTAAGAGAATGATAGGACTCTCACAGCGAATGTACATAGAGGAGGTGCTGAAGAGATTCAGTATGAAAAACTCCAAGAGGATACTTTTTCCTTTAGACGTGGCATTCATCTCTCCAAAAAGATATACCCTAATACACCTGAAGAGATCCAGTGCATGAGCAAAATTTCTTATGCTTCGGCAATAGGGAGCCTCATGTATGCCATATTATGTACACGATCTGATATAGCCTTTGCCGTAAGTGTCATAAGCAGATATCAGAAAATTTAGATGAAAATACTTGATTGCTATGAAGAAAATCCTTAAGTGCTTAAGAAGAACTAAGGATTTATTCTTGATCTTTGGTAGAGGATCGGAGCTGAAAGTAGAGGGATACATCGATTCAAACTTCATAACTGATGTTGGTGATAGAAAGTCTACATCGTAGTGTATTTCTTATGTAATGAAAGATCGGTTAGCTGGAAGAGTTTCAAACATTGGTCATTACAGATTCGATCATAGAAGCCAAGTACATCACCGTCTGTGAAGATGTTAAAGAAGCTTTCTGGTTCAAAAAGTTTATTGTAGAGCTGGATGTGATGCCATCAAATACAATTGCACTGCACTATGACAACAACGGTGCCATAGCCCTAGTTAAGGAGCCTAGATCTCATCAAAAGTCCAAGCATATAGAGCGGTGGTTCCACATCATACATGATTTCATCGAGAAGAAGTTTGTCAAGATATAGAGAGCTGACTTCGCACAGAACATGACGGGTCCACTGACCAAGCTTATCAGTTAGTAGAAGATCGAAGCTCATCTTGAGAAGATGGGCTTTAAGTATATGGCTAATTGACTTTAGGTCAAGTGAGAGTTTGTTAAATGAGTGCCTTCAAAGTCAATTGTTAGCTGATACATTTTGTAATTTCAGGACTTAATTTTGTACTTGTAACACTTTTATTATTAATAAAAGATATTTTATTTCAATCATGTTTATGTGTCAATGATTTGTCCTAAAAATTAATAAAATGATTTTGTACATTCTCAAGGTGTTGAGAATTTGAGACATGTATTAATTAGTAGTTAATTTCTAAATACTCCTGATCAAAGGATCATCATGGAGGATAGTGATCAAGCTATTTAAAGATCAGTGCATGGATCACCTCCCTTTTGGACAGATGAGTCTCGAATCTGCAGTGTAGGGACATTGGGATGAGAGTGCAAGTGGTTGTTAGAGAATAACTTGCACTGAGTGTGACCAACATGAGAAACCACCTGTATGTCTATTTATTCGTCAGTGATTGTCTCAATACTGTAGTGATATGGGTGGTCCTTTGACCTGTGGTGTCATCGACTATTCGCAACGAGGCTACTGAGTTTGACTGCACGTTCTTTTGATCCCTAGCCATTCGGATTCTTACTATGTATGTTGGCTACAGTAGATTCAGATTCGTTATTAGGAGTAGGATGCACCTAGATAGAATCTATCGACCTTGGTAGGAAAAGAGAAATCTTATGTGATTTGCGAGACTGAGTTCAGAAAGTCTTTGACCAAAATAAGTGTGAATACTGAAAAGAGTTTCTATGGGATTCATAAATGAACTCGAATCGAGCTAATTTAGCATATGACTGACGATGGGGTCTGACGAGTTCTCTATAACCTCCGTCAAGTTCGGACTCACGATAGAAAGACTGAATCATACGATAATTGCACCTAGGAGTTTAAACTTTCATTTTACTGGGTTGCCACTACATACTGCTAGATGTCGCTGATGGGTTCTGGGACTCATCGGGTGTCGTCTTGATGATCAATGATTTTGAAAGATAGAGTTGGAATTGTTCCAACCCATCAAAAGAAGTTTCGATGATATTGTGATGAAGATCATAATATATCTCACTACCAAATAGAATATAACCTATGGGGTCACACATTAAAGGATTTAATCTTGAATTAATCAATTGAGCTTATGAAGTTCTAATTGATTTAGGATTTATCAAAATCTTATTAAGTTTAAAGAAACATACTAGCACATGGTTAAATCTAATTCTTTTCTAGATTTGGATTCCTTATTAAACAAGGATTGGATCAAGTCTATAACTTTGAATCTTAACTAGATCTATTTTGATTTGGGTTTAGTGGGGCAACTATTTGAGGGTCCAAAAGGATTGGATCAAATCAGTGAGTTGGCAAACTAATCTTCTCATTTTTCTCTCTTGTTATTTCCTTCTATGGCGTGGAATAAGTGGAATGAAGAGAGGAAGTGCAAGCCTCCCTTTTTTGGAAAGTCCAAGGGGTGCAAATCCCTTGAAGAGGGCGTGAGAAAGAGAGAGGGCCCCCCCCATCTTTTGTCTTGACATGGAAGGAGAGAAAGAGGGGCTATGCCCTCTCTCTTGTGTGCAAAAATCCTAGAGGGGTGCCAAGAGTTGGTGCCCCAACTACTTGCCTCTTTTTGATGAAGGCGCCCACTCAACTTATCTATTTTGATGTGGGCGTCCCATCTACTTGCCAAAAGAGGTGAGGACGTTTCCAATTAAATCTAGTTTTTTTAAAAAAAATAGATTAAAAAGATAAAAATCCTTATGAGATAAGGACTAGCCTTTTAGATTGATTGGAGATGAATTTGGAATCAAAAAAAGATCTACATAAGAGATGGTTTCCTAGGATTTTAAAATTAATTGAATTGAGAATTCAGATCACCACCCCTCTCTCCATCTCCACACCATCTTCTCATCCTCCTCTCTTTCTCACACCCAAGGGTTGGACGTCCCATCTTTCCACAAGCCTGAATTGAGAGTGATTGTTATACAGCAAAGAGCAAGGAGAAAATTATAGTTCAAGCATTGAGATCACGGTCAAAAATCAAGAGTTGATCAAAAGTCCAAAATGCTGAGATTCATCTTAGAGAAGATGGATCTATAGCAAGAAAAAAATTCAAGATTGATCTTGATGGATACTTGTAAAGATCAGACATGTGTGCGGCTCAGAAACCTTCAGATCTAGGATCATCAGTTGCGGTGTATTTCAACCAGTGTAAGGTATTGAGGTCCGATCTCAATTTTTCTGTTTTATTTTTAGATTATATGTATATTCTTAATCCAGGGTTTGGTAGATATAGATTAAACCTATTGCATGTGGGTTAAAGAGTTTAACCTAGATTCATTTTCGTTGCTAATTCAAAAAGTTTTTGAAATCTATACATGCAACCTACCCAATTTTTTAACAGGACCAAGGTGGTGGGCTCGGGGCGGCAGCGTAGGAGGGACCGACAGAGTTGGGATGTCGAAAAGGAGGATGCACGAGGAGCGGGGAATACCGGAAAGGATGCATCGGGCAAGGAGGTCACCATCGATCAGGAGGAGGCACCGACGAGGTGGGAAAAAGCTGGGAAGGAGAAGAATTAGAGAGGATTCGTGGCAAGGAGGAGAACGAGCGCAAAAACTTTTTTCCTCCGGCAGACTGGTGGTGTTTTTAGCCAAACTATTACCGATGGCAAAGCCGGCAGTCGATAATACAGTAAGGGTCTTAGCGACGGCCTTTTCATTGCTAATATCCATTTGCCGTCATTAATATTATTAATTTTTTAATATTAATTTTAATATTAATTTTTTAAAATTTTAAATAATATTTTTTTAAATTACTAACGATGGTAAATTATTCATCGCTAATACCTTCTCTAATACTATTAATTTTTAATATTAATTTTTAATATTAATTTTTTCTCCTTAATCATTTTTGGATGGTTAAAATTATTATTAATTTTATTAATTTTTGAGCTTAATTAATTTATGGATCCAGTCCTAATTGATTCAAATTAGATTTAATTTAATTGGGCTTTAATATTTCATGTAGGACTTGGATTCAAAGCCTAATTGAATTAGGTTTGATAAGATTTTGAATTGATTTCGAATCGGATTCGAATTGAATCATGGATCAAGTCCTAATTGATTTAAATCAGATTTAACTTAATTAAGTTTGACTTAATTTGAGACTAATTAGATTTATAATTTAAGTAGGACTTGAATTTACAACCTAATTGAATTAGGTTTGATAAGATTTCGAATTGGATTCGAATCGGATTCGAATTGAATTCAAATTGAATTATGAATCAAATCCTAATTAATTTAAATCAGATTTAATTAATTAGGCTTGACTTAATTTGAGGTTAATTGAATTTTATAATCCAAGTAGGACTTGGATTCAAAGTCTAATTGAATTAGGTTTGACAAGATTTTGAATTGGATTCGAATTGAATTATGGATCAAGTCCTAATTAACTTAAATCAGATTTAATTTAATTAGGTTTGACTTAGTTTGAGGCTAATTAAATTTTATAATCTAAGTAGTACTTGGATTCAAAGTCTAATTGAATTAGATTTGATAGAATTTCGAATTGGATTCGAATTAGATTCGAATTGAACTCGAATTAAACTCAAATCATTTTTTAGATTATTAATGATGAAAAAGTATCACTGGCGCTAATTTCGTCACTAATAATATTCTAAAAAAAGTTATATTTCTAAATTATTATTCAAATTTTTAAAAAAATTATTATCGATGGCAAGATTTTCGTCACTAATAATCCTAATTCATCATCGCTAATAATTATTTATATTTAAATATTATAAAAATTTTAAAAAATAAATATTTTAGCGACGGCTTTTGCCGTTACTAATAATTAAATTATCGTTGCTAATACTATTAACAATGATAAGATTTTTGGCCGATCTTATGGTGGCTAAAAAGTATTATTAGTGATGAAATTTTTTTCTATTATTAATATCGTGGTTAATATTCAATTTTCTTATAGTGACTAAATCTTTTATTGATGTGTGTATTTATAATTATATAGAATGTGATTATAATCCTAAGATTGATGGGATTGAACCGAATAAATGGAAAATAATGTTCAGCTGTCGCCGTTTTAACAAGGAGGAAAAAAGCACATGCATGGAAATATATCAACATATTTGGAGAAAAATAAAGCACAGAGAAATTCTTCTAGTATCATTCCATGCTAGATTAGTCACCTCATGCCATAATAATATATCCCATGGTAATCATCCTATGCCCTATTCGTATTGCCGTAATACTATATTCAATATCAGGTACTAGTATTCTACAATAGTAGGAAGGGTCTAATAAATTAATTTCAAAATTTACATTTACATGATCAATCATCTCAACCCATCAAATTGATGGGCTAGTCAAGGATCTTCAACTTAGCCTTCAGAAGTTTGCAGTGCTGAGAAGAAAGGCTGTTGGTGGAGATACGTACACACTAATCTTGAGTTGAAGCATTCCACACATCTATATCCTTGTGAACCATATCTTCTTGCACAATATGATAATCTAATTTGATGAATTTAATATTTACATGAAAATAAGATTAGAGGCTTGAGATATAGCACTTCTATTGTCGCAAAAAGTACAGGAGCTGACCATATAAAGATATGCAATTCTTTAAGCAACTAGGGCATCCAAATAATTCAGCAGTAACGAGAACGAGAGTATGATATTCAGCTTCAACAGGAGAATGTGCTCCTGTTTATTATTTTTTAGCACTTCATGAGATAGGATTGAACTCAAGGGAAATACAGTAGCTACTGGTGGAGCATCGGGTATCCAAATCTGCAGCCCAATTGATGTTATTAAAGGCTTGAATATCGAAGATATTTCGAGAAAAGTGAATACCATTAGCAACCGTGCCTTTCAAAAATGCAAGATTCTTTTGACAGCAACAAGATGATTGGATGTTCAAACCTGCATAAAGTGGCGAGCTTAATTTATTGTAAAGGCAAGGTTTGGCCATGTGAGACTGTGATATTATAATGCACTAACAATACTAGGATAAAGGAAAGATTGGCAGTGGATCCCGGTCAAAGAACTTGATTGTGAGAAGCAGCAATTGAGAGCTATCCACAGAGGCTCAGGAGAGAAAATCAAGAGTATATTTATTTGAGACAAAATAACCCATTAAGCATTGGTGTGATATTAATCTCCAAAAGATAACATAGAGACCAAGATTCTTCATGAAAAATTGAGACCCAATTTGAGCAATTAGAGATGGTTGATCATAAGATCATCATTTCTAGCGATGTCAATATCATCAACATAGATTAATAAATAGTGATTTTATTGTTTGCTAGCTAAGGAAGGGGATAGATCAATGTAACCAAAGAATCCAAGTTTAAGAATAAAATCTATCAGACCCTCATATCATGCTCATGGGGCGTACTTGGTGCGATAGAGAGTTGTGTTAAGCTCGTAGACAAACGACGAAATTGGGATCAAAGATTTCCGGTGGCTTTGCAGGTAAACTTCTTGTAAAGAATGTTATTGAAAAAGTACTATCAACACTAAATTAATGGTGTCCAACCAAATTAAATAGCTAGAGGAAGGACCACTTTGTTGATGATAGCTTCTCCCCACAAATCCAGTCTTGTACAATTATAAAGTACCATCAATTAGCCATTTAAGACCATACACCTAGCCTATTTACATCCTACTAAGTTCACATAGAGAGAGTAAGGAATAATTGCCCGAGCAACGTATCTCCACAAAGCATTAAATACTTCAACCATGGTAAAGTGCCACACTAGGTTTTTATTAGATGCAGAGAACCAGATTAAAGGACAACAGATGTCGGCAAAATAAAGATATATAATATTAATTTTATTACGGACAAGAATTTGATCCGTCACGTGAGATATTATCCGCTTTATCTCATGGGCCTCACGATTTTGCTCTTTAAAAAATACCTTACGTGGAAAGGACTTTTCCCTCCTTATAAGTGCGAGTCCTCCTTGACTCACAACAGATGTGGGATTATTGATGCTCTTCACATTATTAGAACAACAACAGAGCCCCCAAATCAAGAGAGATTCTGATGTGTACAGTTCGAGGAGCTCCACAGTCAATCGAGACAGACCTCAGTTCTAAAAAATCGATGTGGACTTCGACCCCCTATCTGGGGTACTATTGTTGCAGACAAGAACTCGACCCGTCATAAGGTATTGTCCATTTTGATTCATGGACTTTATGATTTTATCCTTTAAAAAACGTCTCACGTGGGAAGAACTTTTTCTTCCTTATAAACGCGAGTCTCCTTGACCAACAATAAATATGGGATTATTGATGCTCTCTACATTATTAGAACTAGAATAATTCTAATCTACTATCGTATGTCAACGTAATAATTTTTATTATAATATATAAAAAAATATTATAATTATATAATATTAAATATAAGATATTACAATACTTATATAATTTACAATATATCGTGATATGATATAATAGCATCATAAAAATAATTACGTATTTACACTATAATGTAGCAAGCATTATAATAATATATATAATCAAATATCAATTAACTAAATTATTATAATTCGATCCGGACCGTCGGAATTGAAAATATTCGGCCGATTTTGACGTGGAACTGTTCCAACTAAATACCGGCTGCGCTTTCTAACGCAAGGTGAAAAGAGGAAACGAATTCCCAAATTCTTCCCGGTAAAACTGGTTTTCCCGGCAACTGAAATTTGGCTCGCTTTCGTGTTTGGGAAGTGGAACCACGTGGCGCTCCAGGCCGGAAGCGGAATCCCAGCAGCAGAAGCATCTCATCTGCGACGGAATCTCGAGATCCTGCCTTTCGCTGCTTTCATGGCTGACGTGTTTCAATCATCGCAAACCGATTTGTGCTGACGTGCAAGGCATTCATTTGCCATAATGTGGGCCAGATCGACCACAACGCAACACGTCATTCAGAAAGGGCTGTTTCCTGTTACAGGTGAGGAGATGATCGTCTCCCGAGCAAATGACGCCAAGACAGCAGTTGGTCGGAGGCGCATCCCTCCAAGCGCTTCCGGCCGGTGGGCTTGGATTTGCTAAATATCCGGTAAATATAATTTCACTCTGACCGGCTTCCTGTCTACGTTTTATGGGTAAGAACTTCCCGTTTATATTCTTGATTGCTTGATGGCTTGGTCTCCAATCAGGTGGAGACAGAATTAGATCCTCATCCAGTTTAACAAGTGAGTGCTTGATCACTTGGCCTTTAATTTCAGAACAGGGATAGATCCTAATCTACTTAACAAAAGTTAGCTTGTCTAATTTTTGCAAGAGGAGCATCCCTCCAAGTGTTGACAATCTGTAGGCTTGGATTTGTTAAATATTCAGCAAATATAATTCAATTTTGACCGGTCTTCTATCTACATTGTTGATTGCTTGTTCTCCAATTAGATGGAGATGGAACTAGATCTTGGTTCCATTAAATAAAAGTATGGCTAAAAACACAAAGCTTTCATCATTGAAAAATCTAATAAGAGCCAGATATACATAACTTCAATTCTACATGCAATCCGGTTTAGAATCCTTGATACTAAGCTCATGAAAAGGTAGCTTCATCACTTCATTAAAAACAACTGGAGCCACCAACCTCTTCACCCAACTTCAATTTTAAGGTGAAAAGCTGGTCAGTGCTGGAAAAAGAGGTATTCTCACCAACGAGTGATGGGATTCCGGTCAACAGTAGGTTACAAACAAGTGGACCAGGAGTATTCGGGACGTCACGTGCAGCCAACTCAACTATCTCGGGATCCTTATTTCTCCAACCCACTCTCTGTCACGCACACTCAAACATCTAGTTTTATATGTATCTCACTGTTATTTTAGTTCATCTCTGTGCTTTGCTTTTAGAAAGGTTGTGCCTTAACCCTCCTTTTGCAGTCACAAAGGCTGAGCTCCTTTTCCATTGCTTATTTCGTACGACAGACTTTCCTGCAGCTGACCGCGCTCTGCCATTAATAAACAACATGCCAGCAATAGAATCCCAGCAAGCATCCAGCTTGGAAAACATTACCAACTCTAATCACTGGATCTCAACTGAAGCTTTGGCCTTCCACTACCACAGCAATCTATGAGAAGAGAGTTATGATGCGAATTCATTTTACTTGCGAACCAAAGATGGTTTCATGACACAAGGAAATAGCTACTCCCATTGAAACAGCTATTTCTTAAACTTATAGTCGATGATCCTAACCAAAAAAAAAAACAACAACAACAACAACCACAACTTAGCTTCATGCATATAAAAAAACTTAGTTCATGCATGGAATTGTCCTAATTCCGTTTCAAACAATCATTCAGAATAATTTATTTGCGCTTTTATTCTCAAATGGAACATATCAAGAACTACAAATTTACTGCCGTGTATTCTGTGGGCCCCTGCTGTCAGGGAGCCATTTAGTGCCGACCCTAACATCCCTTCGTCCACCGAGGTGCAGTTGCTTTGATGAAGGCCGAAAGGACTGGGACGCTGCCTCGGAGCTCGCCATCTTTCCCTCTGTCTATTTCTCCATCAAATCTAGAACACACGAAGAGATAGATGATAGCTTAGTTCGAGTTCTGCCTTCGCTTCTCGTTTTACCGTGCTCGTGTGCTTCTCTCTTTTACGTTGTGGGAATCGTTTGACAACGGCGTAAATGCCATATTGTTCATGGGAAAGAAGGGAGGAAGCTCGTGGTTGACGGCGGTGAAAAGGGCCTTCAGATCTCCCTCCAAGGACTCGGACAAGAAGGCCTCCAAGCAAAGAGAGGAACAAGACCAGGAAGAGGAGGAGAAGGTAGGTTAGTCTGTAAGAAGCCTCACCCTCTATTCCCCTTTCTATTTTGCTTTGCTGAATCTAATATGTTACGTTCTTTGATACTTTGTTCATTTAGCATAAGAGGGAGAAAAGGAGATGGATATTTCGGAAGTCTTCGGCCACGAGCAGCAGCAGCAGCAGCAGCAGGGAGGGCGGCGCCGGCGGCAGTAGTGATGCCGGAGCACAGGCACGCCTTGGCACTGGCCATGGCGACGGCGGCGACGGCGGAGGCGGCGGTGGTGACGGCGCAGGCCGCGGCGGAGGTGGTCCGGCTCACGAAGCCTTCTTCGGCCAGCGTCGTCCGGGAGCACGACGCCGCCATCATCATCCAGACGGCCTTTCGAGGATACCTGGTACTCTCCCACCTCGTTCCTTTACAAAGATTCGATCTTTTCGACATCTGAGGTGACTTCTTCGTGCTGGGGAATGGGTGGAAGGCGAGGAGGGCGCTGAGGGCACTGAGAGGGCTGGTGAAGCTCCAGGCTCTGGTAAGGGGGCACAACGTCCGGAAGCAAGCGAACATGACGCTGAGATGCATGCAAGCCTTGGTGAGGGTCCAAGCCCAGGTGAGAGACCAGCGGTTCCGGCTCGCCCAGGAGGCGGCCGGGTGCAGTAGCAACAAGTCCTCCTTCAGCTGCGACACCTCCTTCTGGGACTCCAAATACCTCCAGGAGCTCGAACAGAGAAGATCCATGGTAACTACTCGTCCTTTTCCTTTGATTAATGGTTTCAAAGTAGGATTCTTTCTAACGTCGAGAGATACCTGACAGTCGAGAGAAGGGAGTAGTTATGCGGACGATTGGGACGACCGGCCACGGACTTTTGAGGAGATCCAAGCTATGGTGCAGAGCAGAAAGGAGGCTGCTTTGAAACGAGAGCGAGCCCTCTCATATGCCTTCTCTCATCAGGTACCTTCAACATTATATATACTTCTCCTCTGTGTTTTGCTCTGTTCTGAGACTTATTTCCCACCCATTTGGAAGTTCTGGAGACCCGATAGAAACCTCTCCCCGTCGCTCGAGGAAGAAGTGGAAGTGGCCTCAAGAGGAGATCAGAGGCCACCGAGGTGGACGGACCGTTGGATTGCCTCGAGGTCTTCTGTTGATAACAGAGCAAGCAGCAGGGGAAGAGCCTCCACCGATCAGATAGACCCCATCAAGACCCTGGAGATCGACCCAGCTCGGCCCTTCTCTTATACCACCAACCCCACGAACCCCCGACGGCCGCCCCAACCCAGCTCGCACCAGCTATCCTCCCCTCTTGGCCGCTCCCACCACTCCCCCGTCACGCCGTCGCCTTCCAAGTCGCGGCCTTTGCAGGTGCGCTCCGCGAGCCCTCGCTGCGGGAGGGAAGAGGGGAGCTCCTCCGCGTACTACCACCACGGGGCGTCGCGCCACCACCGGGCGGCGGTGCCGAACTACATGGCGGCGACGGAGTCAGCCAAGGCGCGGGTGCGGTCGCAAAGCGCGCCAAGGCAGAGGCCAGCGACGCCGGAGCGGGAGCGGGGGGCTGGCTCCGTTAAGAAGCGGCTCTCCTTCCCGGTGCCGGAGGCGTACGGGTACGGCGGGTACTCGCAGAGCCTGAGGAGTCCAAGCTTCAAGAGCGCGGTCGGGCGACTCGGGGAGGAGCAGAGGTCGAACGTGTCCTCGTTCTGCAACGAGAGCTTCGTCGGCGAGGTCTCTCCGTCGTCGACGACAGAGCTCCGGCGGTGGCTTAGGTGAGAGAGAACCGACTCGTACTTTGGCGATGGGGATGGTGGTGTCGTTATGCTTCTTTGGCCGTACTTTTCTAACTCTTTGGTGTGCCTGCGGGATTTACAGTTGAAGATGCTGCAACGAGTCCTTGTGGTTGGTGAGTGGTGGGTAGGGAACAGGGATTGGTATTGATTTGGACTTCTTGTTCTTTTTGATTGGATAACTTGCAAGATATTGTCAATCTATGGACTTTTTGACCAGATTCGGGTTGACAAATTGGGGCTGTAAGTAAATTGTTTTGACTGATGCATTAGCTGGATTTTATTGATTTGAGCCATTGGTGATGGCTCTGGACTTGCTCTAAGACCCAACTTCCATTCATTTGGTGGACAGGTTCACTTGGATTGTGTTTCTATTTTCGCCTCTTTTTGTTGTTCTTTCCCTTGTTCAGTGTTCACGATTGAGTACTTGAGTGTTATTGGGCGGTATAGAATAGTTTTAGCTCATGGCTACATCAATTTATGCATGCCCATCTGCTGATTGCGGGTAAACATTGAGAGGCCTTGAGCAGGAAAAATAGATGACACCAAATAAGGCTTTTAATCTTATGGAAATCCTACACACTTGACAGGTGCTTTGATTGTCCATTGGCACATGCATCATATGAAATAGCTAACTAGTGGACAAATGTCACAAACCACCCCTGGCATGGAAGATTTGCACCTAAATAATTGCATAACCATATTTGGGTGGCGAGCCACTCATAGATAGAATTTTGAGTTTGCTAATTTGGGTACATATTGCTCAATACTTCATCATGTGTGGCCCTATATTTCATGTAAATATTATGGGATTTTATGGTTGACTGATACTCTACCATTCTTTGAAGTGCTAGCTCAAAATTCATATAATTTTGTTGTTTGTGGTAGGTATCCTTTTTGAAGGATTTCCCCCAATAAGATCTTATTCTCCATTGCCGAAATCCTTTTGAAAACTTCAAATGAATGTTACTTATACCTTTGTTGGAATCATTTTGAAGTAATTGTTCCTCTCGACTCTAAGCACATAATATAACCTATCTTTTTCTTTCTCAATCTTTTGACCAAAGCAAAGAACTTACTGCTTGAGGAATCAAAGCTGACAAATTTATCAAAGAAAATGACTTAATTATTTTAAAAATCTGAGATTTTTTGAAGATTTTATTTTTATCTTGAACTTCGATTCATTGCAAGCAGATTTTCAAACTTTTATAATATTGTAATTTCTTCCTTGAGTGCTATTTTCGTCTGACGACCGTGATGAAAATGTCATGTGCTATCATATGACACAGTAAAAATTGATGTGGCATAGAATTAGATAATATGAAATCCTAAATTTCTTCTTCTTCTTCATTTCTTCCTTCTACCTATAGTTTTTACTTTCTATTTCATTATTTTTTCTTCATCTTTTTGGAGCATGGCCTACATGAGAAGAAGAAGATTGGAGAACAAAGCACGGAGGATTAGGATTAGTTGTTTTCATCTTCTTCTTGGCTTCTTTTAAAATTTAGATTCTCCAAGTTTAATTTTTGTGAGTTTATAAGATTAGTTATAGATTAAACGAATTAATAATTCAAATCATTATAAGCCTAGAAACTCTATCAATCATACAATTCCTTAAGCAAAAATAAATAATAGAAAAAAAGAGACAACTAAGATCTTTCTAATCTCAAAATTCAAAATTTTCAACACTAAATAAAAAAAATAGTGATGGAAATAGTCTTGGTTTGTAGCCTCCATGGAGAAGGGGTTAAAGATAGTGATGGTATAAACGGAGGTGCAAAGGATAGTATAGATGATGGAGTTTTAGAAAGGTAGCGATGAAGAGAAAGTGATAAAATTGAAAGTAGAGACCTAAGCTAAAAGAAAGATATGGAGAAAAATGTGTTTAGGATCCCACATTAGCTTTCATTATCTATCACATGATAGCACATGATATTTTCATCACGATCATTAGACGGAAATAGTACTCGGGGAAGAAATTACAGTATTATAAAAGTTTGAGGACATGATTACAATGAATCAAAGTTCAGAATAAAATGAAAACCCTCCAAAAATCTAAGATTTTTAAAGTAATTAAGCCAAGAAAATTTTCATTGCTTGCTCAACCATTAGCATTATTACTCCATAATAACTTCGAGAATTTCTTTTGCTTTTCCTTTCTCATAGAGCAAATCATAGGAAATCATTAGTTCTTACTCATGAAGGTTTTGAATGAAATAGAATACAAAATAAGAGATAAAGCTCACAAAACCATCTAGAAATTTTCATAAATATCAGTTGATTAAAGATCAACCAAGCAAAGATACTACAGATAACCATGCTAGGAGAAGATCAGAAGGTTGGGATTAGATGGAGTCACTGGTGTGGGTCTTGATTGCTGCTAGGCCAAGCCTACTTAAAGGCCATAGAAGTGTACGCTGATTCCTACAATCATTTGGATTTCATTCTAGCGCTCTATAAAAGTGTTGAGACAGTGAGCATAGTTTGATAAAAGGAAAGTGAAAACAGTTGTGAAGAAAACATCATTTTATGAGTTATGTATTTATTAATAATCAATTGATATATATAGATTTGGCTATACTTGAGAAGATCTATGTTCAAATCTAATCAATCAACATTGGATAATAGAGATCTCATATTGATGATCAGAGCTATTAGATGTAATCTACTATATATAAATTATTTATCTATAAAAAAATTATATAATTTACAGATCTTTAACCTATGCATCAAATTGTTAAAAAAAAAATAGTACCAGTATGAACTAGTAGTTCCATCTCTATAACATTTAAATTTTATTATAAATATAATTTTCGAGGCAAATATATAAAATTAGGTACCTGTAGTTTATTTGTACTTTGCATTATCATATAGGAAGATAGAGATAGAGGAGAGAAATAAGTTTGTTACAGAGAAATTGCTTAAGATAAAGAAAAGGAGACTTGGAACATAGAGAGATCTCTCCTAATGCAGAAAAGTATGCACAGAGGATTCAAATTAATTATGTGCATGTTTTGTTTTCCAAAAATACTCATACGCTTCATGTTGGTTTCATTAATGTCTTCAACTTTGAAAAATTTCAGCTCCCTTTGGATGCTTCTGTAAAGACCTACATCATACTTCATAAAAATTGCATGATTGTTGATGGAGATTCCAAAAAAAATTGTTTGCTTATAGAATTCACTCTAATCCTAAACAAATTGATCATATTTCTGCCATAAGTAAACTACTTCTTGATTAGGCTTTTGAATTTGCATCATGTCTAATTAAAAATATTATTGTTCTTTGTATAAGAATTCCATCAGAAAAAGGCATCACCAGAAAGTTTGAGATGAACAAAAGCTATCTTTTAGACACTGAAGTAAATAGTAAAGTAGATCTCTAGTTGATCTAGCTAATTATCTAGCCTTTCTGCATCAATAGTCTCATCATATTTGGGGATTTAAATTCGAGTTTCAACTTTAACGATTGATGAGAGAGATTTTCCATACCTTAGATTTCTCATCCTTCTCATTGGATAGAGAATCTTTATTTCCAAACATAAGAGACAACTTTGCAATAGGAGTTGCTGCCACTTGTGCTTGTGTTGAAGATATCATCAATTTGAAGATAATCTCAATGTGTTGGATAATCTTCTCCTCTAGTTGTGTAAAATATTCCTTTATCTCATCACCCACATATGAGAATCGATCCAATTGGATCCGGTTCAAGTGAAGCCGGCACTGTAAGAAAAAAAAATAAAGCGATCGGAATAGGGGACCTTATCCACTACTCGATCCCATGCCGTGGGAAAGTTGAGTCCGTGAGGGTGGTTGGAGGAGAGACGTGTGTCGGTTGGGAATGGCTGAGGATTGTTAGGATGGGTTATGTCGGCGAACGATCGGACTTATCAACTATTGAATCGATTTTATTCTCTTCCAATTTCTCTATTTAAAACCCAGCGCCCCTCTCTGTTAATCCATCACCAAAGCCCTACCTCTCCCTTTCCCTTCTTCTTCATCTCCGGCAGCCGTCGGACTATTGTAATCAAGCCGCCATTGCCCAAAAACCCTCCTTCATCCCTAATTCTCTTGTTTTCTGCTTGTTTTGATGGGAATCGATAGCATCGGCTAACCCACCACCATTGTCAGCATCTAGCCATGCCACCACCGCATGATCATTGGCCTCATCCCCTTCTCCCTTTCCTCCCTTCTCCCTTAAAGAGGCCATGGCAAAACCCCTATTTACCGTCCATTGGTGGCCACGAAAAAGAAAAAAGAAAGAGAGAGAGAGAGAAACGATGAAAAAAGAAATAAGAAGGAGGAAGAGAGAGAGAGAAAGAGAGAGAGAGAGAGACGAAAGGTAAAAGAAAAGAAAAAGAAGAAGAGAA
>KE504781.1:76537-87559 GCA_000441515.1 Elaeis oleifera | reverse complement strand
AGAAGAGGAACAAAAGGGAACAGAGGGAAATCCTATCTTTCAAAATCATCTCATTGATCGGATCCTAATCTGATTGGATTTAGATCAATCTGAGATTTTTAGATTCATCTTGTGATCCAATCTAAATCACAATCTAGACGAGCATCTCTCTTTTTCAGGTTAGTTGAGTCAAATCGAATAGATCTGATCTTGATTGCTTATTCCATTGTACTCTACTAGATCAAATTTAATTAGCCTAATTTCTCTTGATCAATGAATTATATATGATCTAGGGTTTTGATCTAGATTGAGAAAAGCACGAAATTTGAGGATCAGGCTATGTGCCAAAAATTATGACTTTTGAATTCGACTAATTGTAAGTTCTCTTTTATCTTTGAGTTTTTAGTGCATATTCATATATTTAAAATTAATTTTATATATAAAATTATTAAAATATTTAAAAATTATTAAAGTTTAAAATATGTATTTATACATGAAAAATAACTTAAAATATTGGATCAAGTATGGTGTCACCTCTATATGAAATAAATTTAAAAATGATATTTTTTATTTTAATATTGCATGATTTTTGGAAAAAAAATTTTATTGTTCACCTTGCATGAATTTTTGAATAAAAATTATTTTGTTGCTCTTTTGAAGGATGTGAAAATTTGAGTTGATTCTGTTATGAAATTAAGTATGATTGGTTATAAAAAATTGGTTATGATGCAATTACGAGAAAATTTTCTAGTTTGACTATGATTCGGTTCTAGCCAATGGGATTGATTGTTGGTCACACGTTAGAAATATATTTTTTTCGAGCCTAACCAGTCAGAACTGATTGCCAAGCCAATTGGAGCTCACTACAAGAAATTAAAGTATTATCAATGGATATTAGCGACGGTATTTTTGCCATCGTTAATACCTAAGAAATTAAAGTATTATCGATGGATATTAGTGACGGTATTTTTGCCATCACTAATAATAGGTATTAGCGATGGTATTATTGATGGTAATTTTATCATTTCTAATAAGATTTTTTATCGACAGACTTTGATGATGGGTTTGTACACCGTCACTAAAAATATTATCGATGGCAGTAGTGATGGCAATGCCGTCGCTATAATTATTAGCGACGGCTATAGCGATGAAAATTTAGTCATCGCTAATACTAAACCTAAAAATCCCCTGTCGGTTTTCAATTTTTCATTTTCGCTCATCCCATTGCTGCCCCCTCCTTCCCTCACCTCCGGTCCCCTCTTTCCCCAGCTACTGGATCCTACTTCTCGAAACCCCAGCCACCTCCTCGAGCCCCGATTATCGGATCCTGCTTCTTCAAGCCTCCGACCACCTCCTCGAGCTCCTGACCACCTCCCGTCTCCTCGAGCCCTCGAACACAGGGCCGCCTCCCACCTTCTCGAGCCCCCAACTGTGAGTGCCCAACCACCTCCTCGAGCCCTCGGCCACCTCTCCCTGGTTGCCTCCGATCCCTTTCTTTCCCCACCATCGGATACGGCTTCCTCAAGCCCCCGACTGCCTCCTTGAGCCTCGAGCCCCCGCCTGCCTCCTTGAGCCCCCGGCCTGCCTCCCTCCGACCGCCTCCTTGAGCCCTCAACTTGCCTCCCTGACCCCCCAGGCCACCTCCCTCCTTCTTCCCCCCACCTTCCTCTTTTCTCCCCCCTTTTTCTCCTATTGCGCAATGCCATCTCCTACCATGCAGCATCGCTTTCGTGCCACAGTGCTGTCTCTATGGGTTTGATGAGTATTAGCGACGACGACGGCTCCATAGCAGTCGTCAAATACCATTATTTTAAATTTTAAATTTTAATTAATATTATAATATCTAGTTAATTAAATTTAATATTAATTAATTAATAATATTTAATTAAATTTAGTTAAATTAATTTTAAATTACTAATATTTAATTAATTTAAATTAATAATATTATTAATTTAATAATATTATTAATATTATTAATTTAATAATATTATTATGGTGATTACCATGAGCACCTCGGATCAATGCTATATCACATAATATTTCAAGTTCTCGAGTCATCAATACGACCACTGACTACCGTATGAGCTAAAGAGTCCATCTCCATACTGAGCCGAGGCATCTTTGAGGTCTAATCTGTATATAAGCTACTCAACTGACTTATCTCTTCAATGTGCATGATAGCTGTCTATCCCGAATAGATAAGATCTGGTATAACTGTCTCCTCTGATTTTGTGAGAGCGATTAAGGGCCGAATTATCTCGCTCAATTTGGTATATCCAATGGTCCGGTAATCTCGAGATCATGCAATCTCACAGCTAACAATCCAGCTATCTGGTATCCTTCTATATAAACAACCAAAATCTTGAGGACCCAGGTAAGTCCAATCAAATTTCTCTTAGAGAATCCATTGCTGCTCCTTTTATTCTCTACTTTTCTGATTTGAGCATCGGAGGGTTCTCGTCAGAGCCACTACCTCTGGTTTGAAACTTATTTTACAGATCACTCTAGTGCTAGCATCTCTATATGAGGATCAGACATCCATCCTCCGACCTCGATTGATTTCAGCAGCAACAGATAGAGGAAGAGCCTACATTCGTATTCATAGCTCAAAGACGGATATTTTTCTAGCTTTTCAATGCCGCCGTCGCTTCCCGACAGGCGGCCAGCCAGGCTGTTCAACTGCTAGCAAGATTCAAGCCATCCACCTCCAAATCGGCTAGATGGCACGACCATTCATAATCCATCTAACATCAATCAGATCTAATAGTCTCCGAATCAGTTAGCACCTTTCAAATAATCCTAGTAGGGCTCGAAATCAGGGAGTTGGCGATCCGAATGAAAAAGAAGTTATTTTTTTATTCCTCATTTACATTTCAAACTTTGAATTTTGGAACAAGAAAGGAGATCATGGCATCCCCACATGCGCAAGGAATGAAGATCCAAACAAAGAAGATCGCGACAGATTTAGAAACCTTTATGGTAAAAAATCCTCGGGCCATCATTTATGATTCCATGTTAACTCCTTTTCGCAAGACCATGGATCCTTAAGCACATGAGCCGAGGTGAATTTCGAGATCGAGCCAAGATTTCAGCTAAGTTGAGGCCATGGTCCTCTCCCCATAAGAGACTTCGAAGTCTCCCTTGCTCGCACCTCGATTAGATTTGGCTTAACCAGATCTCCGAGATGTAAAAAAAAAGAAGAAAGAGAAGAGAGGTCAGGAAGAAGGAAAGAAGAAGGGGAAGGCCGCGGCCGTAGGCCTCCCCTGCACCCATCGCACATCCGACCGGCTTCCGTCATGGCATCCTCGTGCCTTCGGCCGATGCCAAGGCCAGCACCATCAACTTCGAGCCCCCGTATGCCCGCCTTCGTCGATGCCGGAGCTGGCTATCACGGCAGTGCCAAGCCTTCCCATAATTGACGTGACAGAAGCCACCCGTGGCATCAACGAAATCACCATCCGACACCACTGAAGCTTCTCGACCCAGAACCATCCATGCAATGTCTGCAATGTGCGAGCTCCTCCTGACATCGGAGCTGGGCCCGGAGGCTCTGAAGCCTCCCCACTCATGTGCTTCACCTCTGACAGCATCGACGAACTTGCCTGTGAGCGACCTTGAGGTCCTCTCTTTCCCCCATGTCCTTGAGCTCGGCAGCATGGGCAGCCTTCCCACTAGCGGAGACGTTGATGTTCCAGGCCAAATTTCGACTGTCGTGTGAAAAAGCAAGCCCAGATGGAGACGTTCGTCGACCAGCTCGACCTTCTGAGGGCGGTCGGTACCACCAGCGGCAGCGAGGGCCACCGCATGGTGAAGCTCCACCTCCTTCTCTTCCATTTCATCCTTGTTTGACGAAGGCCTATTTGCATGCCACTTTCAGTAGCGACAACTACAACCTCTTCATCGGTGCTCTCTTCAGCATCGCCCTAGTCCCCACTGAGCCAGCTGCAAGTGCTCTTCCTCCGAGCTCACATCGCTCTGAGCTTCTTCCTTCGAGCTCGTGTTGCTCTGAACTTTCTCCAAGCATCCGAGCTCTCGACCTCTGATCGAATTTCGAGGTGAGCTTTCCTATTTTGCTCTTCCTATAGGTTCATCCCCTCATACTCGCTGACCATCTGCAAGCTCGGATTCGTGCTTCTTGGCCTCCATCCAAGCTCCAGCTCCCTCTGTCCGAGCTCCTGGCCCCCATCCGAGCTTCCAACCTCTGTTCAAATTTTCCAATCGCTCCTCCTGTGGGCCCTGTCGAGCTCCGAGGGCCTTGTCGTCCTAAACATTCAAGGCCGTAAAGGGTTCCTTCGAGATAAAACTAGCCAGATCTGAGGTTTGGGGGGTTGTAGATCCAAAGTTATTTGTGTGCGACGCCCTCCACTCACACGTCTTGGCATAAAAATCACCCACAGGTAAGGTCTGGCCTATGACTGTGCCATGGCCACCCATAAGGGGCCCCAAGGTATGCTATATTCATTTATTATGGTCCAGGTGGACAACCTACAGGAGAAAGTAGTGAAGCACATGCCGGACGTGGACCCACAGCATTCTAAATCAAAAAAGAAGCATAGAAATGCATGGAGATGGTGGAATATGGCCATCCAAGGTCGGATTAGTAATAAATGGGTTCGATGCTCAGGTCAAGGCCGATCCAACCGACCAAGCCAAAAAATCTATCATCCAAGATGACGTCAAGGTCAAATCTGAGGTAAAAGCATACAAATTCGAGATAAATCCTTCAAATCTGAGGTAAAAGCATATAAATTCGAGGTAAATCCTTCAAATCTAAGGTAAATCCTTCAAATCTGAGGTAAAAGCATGTAAATCTAAAGTAAATCCTTCAAATCTGAGATAAAAGCATGTAAATCCAAGATAAATCCTTCAAATCCAAGATAAATTCTTCAAATATGAGGTAAAGTATGCAAATCTGAGATAAATCCTTCAAATCCGAGGTAAATCTTTCAAATTCGAGATAAAAGCATGCAAATTCAAGGTAAATCTTTCAAATCCGACGTAAATCATTTAAATCCAAGCTAGAAGTATGCAAATCCAAGGTAAATTCTTAAATTCGAAGTAAAGCATGCAAATCTGAGGTAAATCCTTCAAATTCGAGGTAAAAGCATACAAATTCGAGGTAAATCATTCAAATCTAAAGTAAATCCTTCAAATCCGAGGTAAAAGCATGCAAATCCAAGATAAATCCTTCAAATCTGAGGTAAAAGCATACAAATCTGAGGTAAATCCTTCAAATTCGAGATAAAAGTATACAGATCTGAGGTAAAATATGCAAATCCAAAGTCCAAGCATGCAGATCTAAGGTAAAAATCAAGCTAATCTGAAGCTAAAAACAATCCAAATTGAGACAAACAATAGAAGTCAAGCAAAATTCAAAAAACTTTCAAACAGTGCTCACAACTCTAATGGTAAAAAGCTTTTGAACCTTATCTATTATTCTGTATTGTTCTTTTGTCTTCAAGTATTTAAATTGAAGTGAAGATCAAACCAAAGCCACAAAGATGAGGTAAGACGTATGAGATGACCTCCAAACTAGTCTCAAAGGGTCAACATTACCAGAAGATAAATCTGAGCAAGTCAAGGAGAAGCAAACTAGCTCAAATAGGTAACAACAATCTATTTACCTCCAAAAATATGATCTGACTAAAAAATCAAAAGATCCAGTTAGAGCTGATTTGGTAAGTTTTCTCATCTTTTGTGTACAGATCCATAACTCAAGACCTCGATTACTCCAAGGTGGGGCTAACTTACTAGACCTCTGCAGAGCCTGAGTCGTACAAGAAGTGGTAGGAGACCCTTGAGAGAACCTCCGTAGGGCTAACTAATCAGACCCTCAGAACGCCATCGAGAAGCACAGGATGTGATAGGCACAAGCTCACCGTTGAGAAGCACTACCTCTCGCGTGAAGACGAAAAGTGCTAGATGCCATGGGTACAAGATCATCGTAGGGACACAATGCCACTCGTGATGGATAACTAATCAGACCCTCAGAATGCTGTCAAAAAGTACAGGATGCCATAGGTACAAACTCACCTCGGTACAGGATGCCATAGGCACAAGCTTGCTATCAGCACAGGATGCCATAAGCACAAGCTCACCATTGACATACATTGCCTCTCATGCGAAGACGAGAAGTACTAGATGCCGTAGGTATAAGATCGCCATAGGCACACAATGCCACTCATGAGGGCTAACTTACTAAATCCTTAAGAAGACCTCGATGACTCCGAGACAGGGCTAGCTTACTAAACTCCTGCAGAGCTCGAGTCATACGAGAAGTGGAGAATAACCCATGAAACTTCGATAACCCATCGATCTCTATCCAGGCCTGCTCGTTGAGTCTCCTCCAAGCCAATCTCTTTCTAATGACAATCCATGGGACCTCCAGAAGCCCGTCGATCTCTATCCAGATCCATCGAGCTTCTTCCTTCGGCCATCCATCAAGTATTCCTCCGAATCCGTCGAGCTTCTTCTTTTGAGCAGTCCGTCACCTTCATCCGGGCCAAACCTCTGGACGAACAAAGACTAACTAAAAAGATCCTCAACTCAACTATCAATGGCCTTCATTGGCCCTGACTCCAAATGGCCTATGATCGACTCAAAATTTAGGATCATTTTCTCAACTACTTCTATCATCGATATTAACACCTTAATGGGATACGTGAATGGACATCCTTAGGTCCGAGGCATCAAGTCAATAGTACTCCTTTCATCTGATTCTCAGACTCAGGAGTAGGGGGTATGTTACGGTGGTATCATGGATGCCTCGAATTTACAGCTCTATGGGCTATGATTATGCTGTGAAGAGGTATGTTGTAAAGAGCTGAGCCATATGCATGCTGTGAAGAGCTACCTTCATATGAGCTAAGATGATGCCTCAGATTTACAGCTCTATAGGCTATGACTATGCTGTGAAGAGGCATATACCGTGAAGAGCTGAGCTATATGTATACCGTGAAGAGCTGAGCCATACGCATGCTATAAAGAGCTACCATCATATGAGCTAAGCTGATCTTGATATGAGCTGAGCTGATCCTGATATGAGCTCCTCTATGCTGATACGAATATCTTGAGCATCTATATTGATATGAGCTAAGGCCAAAAATAATAAATATCCCCACGTGAAGAGCACATGAAGGCAAACGTGAAGGCAAAAGCATGTGGCATTGGATCGAGGTACTTTTGGAGTACTTCTTTCGTCTGATCCTCAGACTTAGGAGTAGGAGGATAGTGTTATGGTGATTACTGTGAGCACCTCGGATCAGCACTATATCACAAGATGTTTCAAGTCTCGGGTTATCAACATGACTGTTGACCATCGTATGAGCTGAGGAGTCCATCTCCATACTGAGCTGAGATATTCCTGAGGTCTAACCTATGTATGAGCTGCTCAATCAACTTATCTCTTCAACGTGCGCAACAGTTATCTATCCCGAATAGATAAGATTTGACATAACCGTCTCTCCGGATCTCGCGAAAGTGATTAAGGGCCAAATTATCTCATCCAGTTTGGCATATCCAACGGTCTAACAATTTCGAGATCATGCAATCTCACAACTAACAACCCAGCTGTCCGACATCCTTCTATATAAACAACCAGAGCCCCGAGGATCCAGATAAATCCAATCAAATTCTTCTTAGAGAATCTGTTGCTGCTTTCTTTGTTCTCTACTTTTCTGACTTGAGTATCGGAGGGTCCTCGTCGGAGCCACCATCTCTGATTTGGGACTTATTTTATAGGTCACTCCAGCGCCAGCATCCCTGCACGAGGACCAGACATCCATCGTCCGACCTCGATCGATTTCAGCAATAATAAATATTATTAATAAATTATTAATTTAATAATATTATTAATAATATTATTAAAATGAATATTATTTTGAAAGATGAAATCACTCCGAGAAGCTCTCCAACGAGAGTAGCCCTATTGCCTTCGACGGTAGGGTTCAAGCTTGGACCACCGCTAGTGGACCGACTCTAGCCCGCTTATCTACTCTGGTAACGGTCGGAGTAGCTCAATGATTGGATTCTAGACCTTAGGCCCAGCCTGAAGTTCAAAAAATTTTGGATCGAACTCAAGGAGGAGTTTGGCTTGACCCTGCTCGATCTGTTTCCAATCCTATTTGCAATCTTGCTCGATACTTTGGAACATCCAAGATGGGATGTGTCTGGATGCCATGCTGGCGTACTCACGCAGTCGAGTCATTTGGCATGCTCCTAGTCATCATGGCTGGAGGCTTAGGGAGGCGGTAGACGATCGGGAGCTCGTGGAGGCGGCAGGAGAAAGAGGGAGACCGGAGGCGGAGTAAAGAGATGGGCGGTGGGGGACCGGAGGTGGGGAAAGAGAGGAGAAAGAAGAAAATGAAAAGTCAAAAATTGAACAGACAGTGAAATAGGGGTAGTATTAGCGACGACAAAATTATCATTGCTAGAGCCATCGCTAATGTCATTAGTGACGGCAAAGCACCCTCTCTAATAAAATTTTTCGCCGCTACCAAGCTTACGGTCAAATTAAAAAAATTATAAGTTATTAGCGACGGCATGCACTCCATTGCTAATGCCATCACTAATAGATTATTAGCAATGGTTTTTTCATCGCTAATAACCAATTAAGCCGTCGCTAATAATTTATCGACATTTAGCGATGAAAGATTTTTGATCATAATATTCTATCGATGAATAGCACTATTAGCGATGGCTTTTTTTGTCATCACTAATAGCTGTCGCTAACACATGAATTTCTTATAATGGTTGCTAATAATTTACTTTTTGTAGTGGTTGATCACTAGCACATGCTGACGTGTCGTATGTATGTATTTCAGAATTAATCTCTTTATCTTGTCACAGGGCTAATCGTGGCCGAATGAATCAGAGCTAATTTTTTTCGAACTTAACCAGTCGGGACTGATCGCTGGCATATATTGATGCGTCATGTGTTTATTATTCAGGGGTTGTCTCTTTAGGACTTTATCATGGGACTGATCATGGCAGTAGGCATCAAAAATTGAGAGAAGATTTTTGAATTTTTACTAATATACATGGCATGTTTCGAAGAAAAATATGTTATTATATATTACTATTAAATTATTATAATTTGAAAATTAATTAAGTTTTTTCTCAGAGATATTGGTAACTTACTGAGCCTATAAAGCTCACCTCCTCTTTTCTTTTTTTTTAGATCCAGAGAATTTTATGGGGCTTAGGATCGAGTAGTGAGGAGCATAGGATCTTAAGGGATATTTTTTTAATTATTTTTAATAAATATTAATATGAGATATTAATGAATTGAGAAAAAAAGTAGGCCTGATATATTCTTTAGGGTCTTGCTCTAATGAGTGTGCGACCATCAAGTGTCTAACCTGGATGCAGGATTCGGGATGTGACACCACCAAGAAAGAACTAGCAATCACACTTGCCTTTATCTTTTGATGTACTTGAAGCATGGATAGTCCTCCTAATTGCTTATATTACCTACGTATCTGGATCATGAATTAAGGCCCTTTCTTTCATTGATTATCAATACCAAAAGCTGAGATATAAAGCTCCAATTTATAATAGTGAAGTCTGCCCTTGTATAATTCAGATTGAATTCATTTTCTTAGTTTGAATAAACTAAATCTTAAAATAATGATGATATAAAGAAATCATAAAAAGTACTAAAATTCTATGAGAGATAGATCTCAACTTTTACATTAATTTTATCTTCTCTCCACCTAATTCTTTATAAGTTTGAAGATAATGTCCAATCAAAGTCTTCTCCAAAAGAAATTTTCGACCTGATCAGTCCATTTCGAAGCTCAAACAATAAAATTTGCCTCATTTAGCTTCCTAGGAGGCTGGCCCAAAGTTATAAATATCAAATATTGCTTGAAAAAATATCGAAATCGAATATCATATGATCAAGTTATCGCCTTCGAAATTTAGCTTACAACTCGCTTCCTAATATGGTGGATCTTACTCCTAGATCCTGTCTAATTTTATCTATAGTGGCTAAAGTGGTCAACACCGAGTCCTTCAATCCTCTTATATCAAATATAAAAATTTGGATATCCTAGGATTTCACTATGGATAAATTTATAGGAGTGGAATTGGAAGTTAGTCCAATTAGTATAATGCTAATGGATCCATCCATTGCAAAGTCTAATCAGGCCTATACCAATATCTACTACATCACATATGATTGTAACAATAGGATCCAAATAACTATATGATCATAAATGAATTAATTATGGGCTTCTTAAATATACATTCAAAGGGCAACTTTGCTCGTATAATATAATAAAACAATAAAATCAATTTATAATCAATAGGAGCCTACCTTTATGAGACATTCCAATAGGAATATCCTGCTTGTTCACATGTTGAAACTCCTTTCCATAGTAACTAAGACTTCTAATTTAACTCAAATTATGAACGAGCCTTAACATTAACTAACCAAACAGAGTTCCTAATAAAATTGGAATTTAGCAATAAATTTTAATTGAATTTATAGATGCTACAAAATGCCCCAGTAGCCAATGCAATTATTTCTTCAATAATAGCAACATGCAAGGACTTGTCGAACTAAAAATTAAATGATGCAGCTCCTTTTTCGGCTTGAATAATAACTCTTTCACTGGTCCATCCCCTTCGATGTTTGTATTGGAGTAGATAATGTTCTCTAATACTCTCCATTAGCAGCAACTCCATATCATTATGCTAAAATTCCATCAAGCATCTAGTTTACATTGTTGAATATCATGTTGCCAATTGCAGTCCTTATTCACCATAGCATTATCCATTACCTACACATAAGTGAAATCAAAAAAAAAAAAAAAAAAGGACCATATTCATATGCTTCCACTTGAGCAGCTCCATGTATCCACGTACAAATGGCTCTTCCTAAACATAGGATCAATTCCCATGTTTATTGCTCATTCAAGATTGAACAGCACCTCTTCATTTACAATATCTTTGGACTCATCTGGGGAAGCTTAAAAATCAACCAGCTCTTCAATCACAATCTCTTCCAAAGTTTATATATATATATATATATATATATAT
>KE504781.1:59846-70155 GCA_000441515.1 Elaeis oleifera | reverse complement strand
GAAAGTCTTGTTGAATTTGATGTAAAGCCTGTGAATCATTGTTGAATTTATTGAAATATTAAAGAAGAAATTTAGAACGTTATGTTTTGGATTTAAATTATCGACTAATTATTCCGCTGTTGTTTTAGGATAGCATGATAAGATGCCTTGCATGTTTATGGGAAGAGTTTTCTATAAGTATGCGGCGGTTGCCATGACCCTCGATTCACAATCTCGAATCGGGGGCGTGACAATATCTATAATGGGTATTTTGATCTTTTAAAAAAATAAAGCTAACATTAATGAGAAACAAGATGTTGACTCATGTTGGTATAATCTTCATTTCTGATGCCTTAAATAAAGATTTTGTTGGTTTTCAAGAAACAATAAATGTTTCTTAACCCCAAGGGCACTGGTTAGCAAAACTCTATTCGTAAAGGTAGAATCGTTTAATAGAGCAATAAGTGTAATCAATTTTATTACATATCAGCATCTGCACATTAGCTGTACATCAAACTTTTCATCTTGGTTTGATGGAATGAGATGCGTGGTGAACTTTTAAACTCACACAAGATAAATGACTACACTGCCATGGTCCCTCAGGCAAAATTAATTTCATCATTAGCTAAGCGCAAACTCAAGCTAAGCCATGCATGCATCCTATCCCCAGCCCTTTTGGAACTAATATGCCTACGGGGGACCAGGCCATATTACCCTTAATAAAAGAAGGCGAGCCCAATGTGCAAGACTGTTGCCACTGTGGGTTTTAAGAGTATCCATATATGTCAGTCTTATCCTCACATGTGAAGACACTATTTTCATATTCTGACCGCAAAAGAGTCATACTAATGCTTAATAACGCCATCAAGACCTTCCAATAAATACTCGAATTAGTAAAATAAAATCAAAACCAGTAAGGGACCCAACCCATATTTATGCCAAATTAAAAAAAAAGGATAGCTCCATTATGCAACTTTATCCTTATATGTAAAGTGACTATTTCTGATAACAAAATTTATTATAAATAATAATATTAATTAATAAAATCATGCAAGCATGAACTCCATGGCCAACCAAACCAACAACAAGCCATCCAAGCCGATAGGCATTTGCACACTAATGCTAACCAGATCTGTTCAAACTTCTGCATTCCTCCATCCCTCCTCCCCCATGAGGACAAATATATGGTCCTACCCCCAGATTCTTTTCCAAACCATCGACGGTAGCTTCCTTTCGTAAATAAAGACAAGGAAAGGACCAAACTCCAAGAGGATTGTTCCGTGCTGTGTCCTAGACCTTTGTCAAAATGCAATCCTTAGCTGATGGGTCCCCAACCAACACGTGAACCGAGCTCCTCCTGTTATTTTCTCGAGAATTTAAAGAAGAAGGGAGCAGTCCACACCACCTTTTCCAACTTTCCCCTTAATTCCACACGCTGCTCCTATCAACCAAACACATCCTTCCGACGCGCCGGCCATTGTCAGGTACGTGTGAACTCTCTTCCACTACGTGCACGCAGTGCCAAGCCTCGACATTTGGTCAATATCCCACCCATTATTGGGTTAGTGAGCCAGCCTCCACCCCACAATTAATGCAACGAAGTGTCAAAGGGCACTTGGCTAGTTATATAAGTGGCACCCCACTTGATACCCCAGCATATAACCCCCACCACCCATCATGCAAGCAGCTGGGCTAGCAAGTGCTTTCCTTCTATTGGAATGTCTCCTATTGATCAATCTTTCAACCTCTAGCCCTCCCCCGGATCCGATAAAGTGCTCGCCGGGCACCGGCAAATGCAACATCACCAACATCTACGGCACCTTCCCCGACCGGTCGACATGTCAAGCAGCAGCTGCAGTCTATCCAACCTCCGAGCAAGAGCTCGTCGCGGCGGTGGCAAAGGCCGCCGCCGGCAAGAGGAAGATGAAGGTGGCGACACGCTACTCCAATAGCATCCCCAAGCTGGTTTGTCCCGGGGGGATGAGGGGGTCATAATTAGCACGAGATATCTTAATGGCATGGTGAGCACCGACGTGGAGATGAAGAGGATCACGGTAGAGAGTGGGGTGACGCTGGAGGAGTTGATAGAGGCGGCGGCGAAGGCCGGGCTTGCCCTGCCTTACGCGCCCTACTGGTGGGGGTGACGGTCGGCGGGATGCTGTCGACGGGGGCTCACGGGAGTTCTTGGAGGGGAAGGGGAGCGCCGTTCACGAGTACGTCGTGGGGGTTAGATTGGTCACGCCGGCTTCGGCCGGCGAAGGCTACGCGAAGGTTCGGGTGCTGGACGCCGGGGACCCTGAGATGGATGCGGCCAAGGTTTCACTGGGGGTGCTTGGAGTTATCTCGCAGGTAGTGGCCCACATATTCCTTGTCTCTTTGTTTCTTTTTTTTTCTTTCTTCTTTTTTTCTTTTTTTGGTAGAATGTCTCATCTTAGGATTTCGTGATTGGATTTGGAAGCCAGCTGTGCACTCAACTAGAGAATTTCAAAAGAAAGAACAGTATAGAAGCAAATCTCTCTTCTAATAGCTTATTTATATTCTTAAAAGGTCCTATAATTGGATATGTATTGCTTCTAAAAGTTAATTAAGAGCAGGAATTGAGTCGAGATTGATTCAATTTATTGAAATGAACACACACCGTGACAGTCTTATCGTAGGAAAGATTGCATTAAACATGATCCGCTTCCACTCAGATCTGGTTTGATTAGGTGTTCGAGCACTTATAATGATCCATGGAGTTTGATAAATCAAATCATGTTAAAATAATTAATTTTTTTGTGATTATTGATTTAGTGCTGACTCTTTTTTCTAAAATTATTTTGGAAGTTGTCCACCTTTTAGATTATTGTGGCATAATTCTCATATTTTTTGGAAAGTGTCCAAATGAGTCTTTTTGGTTGCACCTGTGTGACTAGTAGTTCTACATGTACTAATTTTGACATCATGCATACTATGTTATCATAATGTATAGTAACTTTGACATTGGTGATTGGTGATGACTTATCTAGCACTATGAATTGTTAAGCAACTTAGTTACTCGTTTAATTCTTTTAATTTATTTCAACTCATTATTTATAGTTGCTAATTAACTTGAAGTCAAAAATGCTAGTTTGCCTAATACAAACAAGCAAGCATCAATTGCTGGTACCAATCCAGACATCATTGCTTGACCAGATTTTTTTTTTTTTTTGTTGACCTGATTCCTAAAAAGAACTAAGTATATAAAAAAAGTGCAGGGTTTTATTGTAATGTGTATTCCACTATTCGTTAGGACGCGTGGCATCATGAAGGCCGATGCTGGGAATGCCGAAGGACCTTCTGTCCTTGTAAATGGTACTCATTAATTGTGCCTCAGTAGTTTATAACTCCGATCCTTGAAGTAGTGAAAAACGTGCAAGTTGTTAGGAAAGTGCAGTGAGCATTGCTTGTTTAGATTTTTCGAAACTTATTTGACCAGTTCCTCGGTAGAACGGATAAAAAAAAAAAACTCCTCACCTTTTTTTTTAAACAACCGGTTCGAGGTGTTTTTTAATTTCTATATACGATGCACAGTGAATGATATGATATAGAAGAGGAATTGCTAATTAAAAAACTAACTTCTCAGAATGTTAAGTGGTTGTATTTAGTATAGGACTTTGTCAAGTTGCCGGCCGACGAATAATTAGAAAACAAGAGAGAGAGAGCGTGTCGATCAACAAAAGTAAATTTTTGTTGCAACGGTGATACACATCACTGTTGTACAACAAATCAATCAACAATTAAAAATAAATAAAATATAAAAAATAATATAAAATATTATTTATAAAATTAATAAATATATAATAATTTATAAAATATAAAATTTTTTATTAATTGTTATAAATTTGATGTGATAATATTGTTGTAACGGATATTTTTTCGATTAACGGATTTTTTTCACATGCATGGATCCGATTGATATTTTTTTAATATTTTTTAATTTTTAAATTTATATTTAAAAATATATATATATTTTTTGGCTATACACCTATGCACCCAAGGTTGTCTGATCAAAATTTTTTTTATCTACATTTAGATTATATCTTTCGTATAAAAAATAATTTTTATTTTTTTGTAATATAAATCGTTGGATTGCATGATAGTCGCTGTGAGATTGACATGAGTAAGTTAAAAAAAAATTTAAAATATTTTGAGAATTATATAAAATATGATTCAATGATTGATATTATGATAAAAAATTAAGTCATCTTTCTGTGGAAGATATAATTGGACATTGTGCTATTAGGAGAAAGTAAAAAATTCACTCACAGAGATAATAAAAGCTTTGAAAGAAATTGATGAAAAGAGAAACGGTGGGAGATAAAGACTGTTCCATAATTCAATATTGAGTATAGCCTTTTCTTCTGAAGTTTTTTAGAAACCGAGAGGCCCGTTATCTTTTTTTTATTATGGCTCTCCTTTGTAATGAATAAATTTTTATTTTATTTTTTTATATCTCTCTCCTATGTAATTAATATTTATATATTTGAATATAAAACTCGGATAGAAAACCTCCCGTTTTCCACCGAAAGATAGAAATGAAATCCGCCGGTGAAATAAAGAAGAGAAGAAAAATATGCACCAACTATATATATAGGGAGAGGGCGAAAAGAATTCCAATTGAACATTTGTATTAATTAGGTCAAGGCATGATGCTTTTTTTTTTCTAACTCTCAGCCATGCTACATAAGATCATCAAATTTTCAAAGCTTGTCCCTCTGTTTGCACTAAATGCAACCTACCCAACACAACCAAAATGTGATAGCTAAAGATTGTGAACTACTTCTCTTGGCTTCAGGTCACCTTGGAGTTGCAACCACTTTTCAAGCGATCCATCACCTTTCTAAAGCGTGACGACTCGGACCTAGCAGAGAAGACAGCAACCTTCGGCAACCAGCACGAGTTCGCCGACATGTCATGGTACCCAGGCCACGGCAAAGTCATCTACCGGATAGACGACCGTGTCCCCTCCAATGTCTCCGGCAATGGCCTCAACGACTTCATCGGATTCCGGTCCACGGCGACACTACTACTGGGCATCAACAGATTAGCAGGTAGATCCATCTCCATGATCCACACTTTTACAGTTCCAAAACACTGGCTTAATTCCCTTGTTCTTTCTCCCACAATGAAGAGGAGACCCTGGAAGCCACAGGCAATGCTGAAGGCAAGTGCATCGACTCAAAGCTTACAACAACGACAATTTCCATAGACAAATATGGGTTTAAAATGATGGCGTTTCCTTCACTGGTTATCCAGTGGTTGGCTACCAGAACCGGTTGCAGTCCTCAGGGAGCTGCCTCGATGGACCGGAGGACGCCATCCTCACTGCTTGTCCATGGGACCGAAGAGTTAGGGGGAGTTCTTTCACCAAACAACTTTCAGCATTGGATTGTCAAAGGTCAAGGACTTCATCCTCGATGTACAGAAGCTCAGGGACCTCAACCCCAAAGCTCTGTGTGGCGTCGAGCTCTACAATGGCATCCTCATGCGCTTCGTAAAGGCTTCGTCGGCGTACTTGGGCAAGGAAGAGGACTCACTAGATTTCGATATCACCTATTATAGGAGTCATGACCCCATGGCTCCAAGGCTTCATGAAGACTTGCTTGAGGAGATCGAGCAGATGGCATTCTTCAAGTATGGAGGCTTGCCACATTGGGGGAAGAATCGAAACATTGCATTCGATGGAGTGATCGATAAGTATGCGAAGGGGGAGAGTTTCTAAGGATTAAAAGTCTCTATGATCCTGAAGGACTGTTCTCGAGCGAGTGGACCGATCAAGTTCTTGGTGTCAATGGGACAACAAGAATCATCAAGAAGGTTGTGCCTTGGAAGGTCTATGCATATGCTCAGAGGACATCCACTGTGCACCAGAGAAGGGATATTTTTGCCGTCCTGGTAAGGTGTACAAGGATGCCCGAGTATGCACCAAGAATTAATTAATGTCAGCTTGTTTATACTCATTAGACCATCAGTAAGTTCGAAGGCAAGAAGGATAGGCTTGTTCAAAGTTATTACAGTGCTTGTTATCATGTTAGGTTTTCTAATTGTTAATGTGCACTAAAAACGTGCAAGAGGTCTAAATTTTTAATTACGGAGTTACTGATGTATGTGAAGATCCAATGTTTCTACCAAGAGTAAATTGTTTGCTTTCGTGCATCTAATGAGCATTGTGACTTCATGCAATTAGAATTGTACTTGGGAACATAGGTGGATTTAGCTTTCAGATGAGACAAAATTTGAGGGCGTATCTCTCTATCTGTTGTTAAAGGAAAAGAAATTGATGTTGTGGAAGAGAATTGAGGAGATTTTGAGAATTCTAAGAATTATTATGTCCATAGTGTTCTATTTTTTTCTAGGGTATATCAGGCCTCAGAATTAACTTCTTCGCAAATTTCTTGTATGAGATTAATGGTCATGATCAGCTTGAGAGTCATTGGGCTTGGATGCTGGTTATAAAGCTTCCATTGAAATATTTGGGTGCCCATGTTTACCACAGGAACCTCTCGAAGCATATCGGATCCTCCTCTCTGAAAGAGGATTATTTGATAGATCTCTCTCTTGGAGGATATACGGAACTCGTTAATATTGTTTTCTCTTCTCTCCCTGCTCATTTAATGCCTCATTATAAGTTTCTTAATGTTAACAAATTGATCAGTTCTGATTAAGATTCCTATTGTTTAATGAGTTCGAAAATGTTATGTCAAATTGGGGAGAGCAATGCTCCAGAGGTGTTTTACTCAAGAGATTTTAACGGGCTTGTGAGCAGTAGTGAGCAAAATATCTTAATTTTCATGCATCTGTGAAGTATTTCTTTGAGCGGCTTACGGCATTTTTGTGGATGGAGAGAAAGTGTGGAAGTGGTGGTGAGGGTGGCCCATCATCCACTGGATTTGGTGAAGGAGGGCGGTCGTGGGCGAAGGTAGTGCAGGAAACTCCATGGTGGCCACAGTGGATGTCGCATTAGATCCAAGGAAGAGGTGAAACTTCAACGCTACTGCACCAAAGTCTTTGAATTCTCAGAGGATGAAGTGGAGGCATCCTAGAGACAATGAGTGCATGTTGCTATCATTGCTCGCAGTCTTAATCGACGAGTGCCGCTGGAGTGGGTGGTGAAGAAGGTGAAAGAGAAAGGTTCCGATCTGATCGACCGTCGATTGTTAAGCAGTGCTCATGGGGAGCTGTGTTTGTTGCCGACCAACTTATTGCTATAGAGCCTTGGGTAGGGGATTTTGTGCCGACGTCGAACATGATTCACCGAACGGTGGTATGGCTCTGACTATCTAGACTACCTATTGAGTACTGGAAGGAAGAGAAGATTCAAGCATCACGTCGGAGGTCGGAAAGTTGTTATCCATAGATGATTTTACTGATCAACTCTAGAACATAGGATATGCTAGGGTCCGAATAGCTATCAACGTTGGCGAATCCTTGAAGCCTAGTTTATTGATTACAGGCTTGAAAGGTGTTTTCTAGCAGCCTTTTGTCTTCGAAAATAGCACCACCATCTGCTAACTCTGTGGCCGGCTGGCACATTCTGATGATAGTTGCCTATTCCTACAAGCGGAACCAAACTTGGAAGGAAGTGATTGCCCCCTACAACCCAAGAAGTTTGTGGAGGTCAACAATTGAGGCAAGGATCTAGGTGTGAAATGTCGATGATGGTGGAAAAAGGAGATGTATTGCTAGCAGCTAACCTTGATGATGTTGTCTTGGTGACTAGCAGTTGCCCACAGCTTGGACCTTGGATTGTGACTATCCAGATCTAGTAATCTAGGGTGTCGAGGGTCGGACCAAAGTCGAAGAAGGAGATTGAGTTGCATCCCGAGTCAGCTGGCCCTAACTCGTCTTCATCGTGGTCGAGTTCACCAAGGGTGTCTTGAAATTGGTTGACTCGTTGCCCAACTCGGATGGGTGTGGCAGAAGCCAATGAAGGTGGCTTGGCATAGGTCTCTGGATAGGGGTTTGGTGAGTGGCGAATCCAGCGAGCGAGCTCAACTAACTCAGAATGGGCGAGTGGGCCAGTCTAGGTGTTGATGGACATTGACTTAGTGGATGGAGACACGGTCTTGGGCCAGGAAACAGGCTAAGTCCATGTGATTCAGTGATGAGTGAAGCGGGCTAGAAGCCACCTAAGAAAAGGGTTAGACAGGTGTGAGCCCAATTGTCTCGGGGATTGTGGTAGGTCAAGCTGCAAGTGGGTCGCTCACCCAAGTTGGGTCGGAGGAGAAAACCCCTATGGGGTGCCAAGACAAAGTTTGCACCAGGATTCTGCCCTACTAAAGGGAGAAGAGCTCGGAAGGGGAGCTAGCTACTAGCCAGGGGAGGATGTGCCTCCCTCCTCTCCGATTGGCCCTTACCTTCATGCCAACTAAAGGAGATGGAGGGTTTGACTTCTCACTACCTGCCAGAGTAGGGTTGCTCAGCCAGTGTCACCTTCGATGAGATGACCGATGGAGTTGAGGCGGCCAAGCATGGGTGGGAGGAGCTAGGGGTATCTCATCTTCGCCCCTCATAGCCCTGAAGCTAACGGTGGAGGGATTGTTGGAGAAAGAAAAAATGAGGAGAAGAGAGATTGTGGGCTGACCATAAGGCACCTGTGGGCCTTGTTGCTGTTATGGCCAAACTGAAGATGGCTTTGAGGAAGGGGAACTTGAATCCGTGACTGTTAAATCAAGAGCACATCTATCAGCTCAGGAGGAATGCATCGAGGATAGTGATGCCTAGATTTTCTATCACTAATTGTACTCATAAAGACTTAATGTGGAATATCCAGGAGGTGGCAAGTCTTCATTTGCATCAACCTTCAGAAGATTATTGAACTAGCATAATTTGGACTTATGTATCTGTTGGTGTAGAATTCTGCCGATGTCGGAGAAGCTGGAGTCGAGGGGATCACGGCCGCTACCGGAACCTGCAAGGAAAGTCTAAACCGGAGGTGGGGTGCTCCAGCAAGATCCTCCGATGCTCAAGTCAGTACTCTGCTTCAACAGAAATGAAGCACTCGAATGGGATTTTAACAGAGTTTTTAGATAGTATTTTGAGCTTAGAGGAGAACGTATCTGGGGGGTCTCTTTTATAGATGGGAGAGCGTAACTGATTGACAGCGACGTCCGCAGCTACCTGGTAGTGGGTCGTTCGGGGCCACGTGGAGTTTGTTATGGGGAGTGGAGTGGTGTCTGTTGTCGTGACTTGCCAGAGAGTGATGGGGCCGCGTGGAGTTTGTTACAGAGAGTGGAGTGGTGTCCGTTGTCGTGACTTGCTGGGGAGTTCCGGCTGGATGGCTGAAGCTCGGTTGGGATGTCTGGTGGAGCGGGGTAGCTCTCTGTCTGAGAGAAGCTCGGATGTTTTCGAGATTGCTGATAGGTTAACTGTGGTTGGAGACCTTTGGCATTGACGCTGCAGACGGAGGTCATCTGCTGTAGAAGCCCGAACGGAGACTCTCTGTTGGAGAAGTCCGTCCGAAATTCGGAAGGCGTTATAGAAGGTTGTCCGATAGAAGAGTCCGAAAGATGTTGTGGGAGTTCGTCCGTTGGAGGAGTTCGGTTGGCACTTTTGAAGACTGATGATTTGGAGAGGTACGGAGGACACCGAAGATAATCGATCACCATAGAAATCCGACTGTCGGAGCCCGTCCGTTGTAGAAGTTCGCCTGAAATTCACCTGCTGTAGAAGTTCGGACGAAGTCTGATTCTCGTAGGAGTCCGGAGGGAGGCCGCTTACTATAGAAGCTCGGATGGAGATCGGTTGCCGTGGAAGTCTGGATGGAGACCGCTCACTGTAGAAACTCGGATGGAGACCGGTTGTCGTGGAAGTCCTGCTGCTGGAGAAGTCCGGATGGTACTGTGGAAGATCGGATGACCGAGGGAGTTCAGAAAGATGCTGCACAAGGTCGGAGGAGTCTGAAGAGTCCTGGGAGGGTTAGCTTCTTACGAACTTCGGCTGGGATTATTTTATACCCAACACCAGTCCCCTACTTTCGAGTTCGGACTTCGAATGAAGAAAGTACAGAAAATTTTTACAGCCGAAGTTGCTTCCTTGATTTCCGTACGCGATAATTCCCAGATATTTTGGCGTTTGGCGCACTGGTGCTGGAGTCTTTTCAAATTGAGGCGATCTGAAGAGATTTTTTGGAACTCTCACTGGAGCGTTGTCTCAGGTACGGCGTAATAACGATTCTGTCAGTCGTTAGCCGTCTGCCATGTGTTGGGAATAGTATACCAAAGCCAATCGTCAGTCTGTTGACGGTTGTGCTTATTTTTGTATATATACATGAATTATGAATTAATAAAATTATTATGATATTTTTCAT
>KE504781.1:22795-39384 GCA_000441515.1 Elaeis oleifera | reverse complement strand
CCCAACAATCTATGCATCACATTATACAAGATTTGCACAAAGATTATGGTTGGGAGAATGAAGCTGATCCTCTCTTAGTTGATTAGAGCTGAGCAGGGGATTTTTGTCAGGGGTTGCAGCATCTCTGATAATGTTATAATTACGTAGGAATTTGGCATGATCTATATAGAGCATCAACCCAATGATGTCTCATGGCCATCAAGTTTGATATGGAGAGTGCAGATAACCAGATAAGTTGATAGTTCCTTGGTTATACTTTGGAGAGCTTTGGCTTTCACTGATGCTGGATCAAGTGGATCATGGGCCACAGTGGATGTCGCATTAGATCCAAGGAAGAGGTGAAACTTCAACGCTACTTCACCAAAGTCTTTGAATTCTTGGAGGATGAAGTGGAGGCATCCTAAAGACAATGGGTGCATGTCGCTGTCATTACTCGCAGCCTTAATTGGCGAGTGCCGCTGGAGTGGGTGGTGAAGAAGGTGAAGAAGAAAGGTTCCGATCTGATCAGTCGTCGATTGTTAAGCAGTGCTCATGGGGGGCTGTGGTTTGTTGCCGACCAGCTTATTGCTATGGAGCCTTGGGTAGGAGATTTTGTGCCGAGGTCGAACATGGTTTGCTGAACGATGGTATGGCTCTAACTACCTAGACTACCTATTGAGTACTGAAAGGAAGAGAAGATCCAGGTATCACATCGGAGGTCGGAAAGTTGTTATCCATAGATGATTTTACTAATCAAGTCTAGAACATAGGATATACTAGGGTTTAAATAGCTATCAACGCTGGCGAATCCTTGAGGCCTGGTTTATCGATTATAGGCTTGAAAGGTGTTTTCTAGCAGCGTTTTGTCTTTGAAAATAGCACTACCATCTGCTATCTCTACGGTCGGCTGGCACATTCTGACGATAGTTGCCTGTTTCTACAAGCGAAACCAAATTTGGAAGGGAGCGATTGCCCCCTACAACCCAAGAAGTTTGTGGAGGCCAACAATTGAGCCAAGGATCTAGGTGTGAAATGCCAATGATGGTGGAAAAGGAGATGTATTGCTAGCAGCTAACCTTGATGATATTGTCTTGGTGACTAGCGGTTGCCCACAGCTTGGATCTTGGATTGTGACTATCCAGATCTAGTAATCAAGGGTGACGAGGGTCGGACTAAAGTCGAAGAAGGAGATCGAGTTGCATCTCGAGTCAGCTGGCCCTAACTCATCTTCATCGTGGCCGAGTTCACCAAGAGTGTCATGAAATTGGCTGACTTGTTGCCCAACTCGGATGGGTGTGGCAGAAACCAACGAAGGTGGCTCGGCATAGGTCACTAGATAGGGGCTTGGTGAGTGGCGAATCTAGCGAGCAAGCTCAGCTAACTCAGAATGGATGAGTGGGCCATTCCAGGTGTTGATGGACATTGACTTAGTGGATGGAGACACGGTCTTAGGCTAGGAACAGGCTAAGTCCTTGTGATTCAGTGATGAGTGAAGCAGGCTAGAAGCCCATCCAAGAGGAAGGGTTAGACAGGTGTGAGCCCAATTGTCTTAGGGATTGTGGTAGGTCAAGCTGCAAGTGGGTTGCTCGCCCAAGTCGGGTCGGAGGAGAAAACCCCAATGGGGTGCTAAGGAAAGTTCGCACCGAGATTTTGCCCTACTAAAGGGAGAAGGGCTCGGAGGGGAGCTAGCTACTAGCCAGGGGAGGATGTGCCTCCCTCCTCTCCGATTGGCCCGGACCCTTTATGCCAACTAAAGGAGATGGAGGGTTTGACTTCTCACTACCCATCGGAGTAGGGTTGCTCAGCTAGTGTTATCTTCGATGAGATGGCCGATGGAATTGAGGCGGCCCAAGCATGGGTGGAAGGAGCTAGGGGTATCTCATCTTGGCCCCTCATTGCCCTGAAGCTGATGGTGGAGGGACTGTTGGAGAAAGAAAAAGGAGGGGAAGAAAGAATGTGGGCTGGCCATGAGGCACCTGTGGCCATGTTGCTGTTTATTGCCAAATTGAAGATGGCTTTGAGGATGGGGGAACTTGAATCCAGAACTGTTAAATCAAGAGCACATCTATCAACTCAGGAGGAATGCACCAAGGATAGTGATGCCTAGATTTTCCATCACTAATTGTACTCATAAAGACCTAATATGGAATACCCAAGAGGTGGGCAAGTCCTCATTTGCATCAACCTTCAGAAGATTATTGAACTAGTATAATTTGGACTTATGTATCCTTTTGGAGACTCGGCTCTCCAAAAATAGTCTCGTTAGAGTTAGATATAGATTTCCGACGACCTAAGAGTTTTATACTATCGAATCTCGTGGACTTGTTAGGGGCATTATTGTGATTTGGAGGGAGGGGTTATCCAATATTGATGTGTTTCATAACTGTACCCATCATATAATAATTGTTATCTGAGAAAGCAATGGATCTTCTTGGCTCTTATCCAGTGTTTATGCCGGCATTGATTATAGAGAGAGATGGGTAGTGCGGCATAATGTGGGAGGCTGATTGAGCAAGATATTCCTCTTTGGTGGTGGGAGACTTCAACTACATTGATAGTACTAAGGAGAAGAGGGGGCAAGATCTTTCACTGATAACATTGAGTCGAGGGAGTTTTGAGATTTTATCCCGATTAATGGATTGGTGGATCTAGGGTTTTTTAGGCCCAAGTTCATGTGGTGCAACAATAAATAGGGTGCTGCACGAGTTTGAGAGTAGATTGATAGAGCATTCTCCACAGTAAGTTGGATACAGAGATTTTCGAGCCATTAGGTGTGCCACCTTTCTAGAATTACGTTGGATCACTGCCCAGCGCTCATTTCCATGGATATTAGTCTCTCATATCGGAGTTCTTTCTGGTTTGAAAAATTTTGGCTCTCCTACCCACACTGTTGGGATATTATGAGAGAGGTTTGGAGGATGCCTGTCCAAGGTAGTGTGATGTATCAGATCACTTGTAGACTCGAGCTGATGAGATGCAGGCTACAAGGTAGAACCGAGTGGAGGTTGATGATATCTTCGAAAGATTAGAGGACATGGAGTTTGCCATTATTGAGTTCTAGTGGAGAGAGGATCAGGAGGGAGGGCTTCTTGAGGAGGATCTGGTGGAGCTTTGGAGCAAGCTGGCCATGCATCACTCACTGTTATGCCAGTAGGAGTCTTTATGGAGGCAGAAATTAAGATTCAATGGATCAGAGAGGGAGATAGGAATGCTAGATTCTATCATGATAGTCATCATGAGTCAGACAAATAGGATCAGAATGCTGCAAGACATAGCGAGGACTTGGATGGAGGGCGAGGAGGAGATCTGACAAGAGATGCTCTACTTTTTCAAAAGAGATGGACTGATAGGCTGGGTGGAGGTGAGTTCTCTACCATCCCTCTTCCGACTGACTTGGCCTCGACCCAGGAGAATGATGTCTTGACAGGTTCGATTTTAAAGGAGGACATTTAGAGGACCTTGTCCTCCGAGGTAGAGGATAAGGCCTCTGTCTGGATTGATTTTCACCTCTCTTCTTCAAGTAGTATTGCGTGATCATCTGAGAGGAGGTTTCTAAGGCTATCTGGTTCTTCTTCATGTCGGGGTCGATGCCAAAGGTGTGGAACTGTATCTTTATTATTTTATCCCTAAAAGATAGGATACTTCAAAACCAAGTCACTTCAGACCCATCAATCTATGCATCACACTATACAAGATTTGCATAAAGAATATGGTTGGGAGAATGAAGCCGATTATCTCTCAATTGATTAGAGCTGAGCGGGGGGTTTTTGTCGGAGGTTGCAGCATCTCTGATAATGTTATAATTATGTAGGAATTTGATATGATCTATATAGAGCATCAACCCAATGATGTGTCATGGCCATTAAGCTTGATATGGAGAGTGCATATAACAAGATAAGTTGATAGTTCCTTGGTTATACTCTGGAGAGTTTTGGCTTCCACTGATGCTGGATCAAGTGGATCATGGGCTATAGGGGATCATCTTTCTTTATTATATTGGTCAATAATACCCTGACGAACTAGTTTCAATCTTCTACGGGCTTGCACTAAGATTGTCCTCTATCTCCATACCTCTTCATTCTTTGTGCTGACGCTTTATCTAAAGCTTTGCAAGAGGCATCTTGGAGCATGCCTTGGACCTTTATGTGCTTGCTATAGGAGCTATTCCAATCTTGCATCTTTTTTTCATAGATGATTGCCTTCTAGTAGGTTGGGCATCTCTCCAGAATGTTGATTCCTTGAGGAGGATTCTGGAGGGATATTGCGGTACTATTGGATAGAAGGTAAATTTACTCAATTAATTCTTACTTTAGTCTGAAGATTAAGACTCAACTGAGATAGGCTATTAGAGAGTGATTGGAGATCATCAAGCAGACAGGATCCTGTCACTACTTAGGAGTACCTATCATAGGATGGAGACTTTGAAAGAAAATAGTCCGAGATGGAGTTGATCCATAGGCGATTGGAGGGTTGGTAGGTCAGATGTTTATTCATGATGGATAGAGTCACTCTGGTTAGATCGGTGCTTAACTTGATCCCAGTCTATATGATATCCAACACCATCCTTTGAAAGCGATGGTGGTGAAAATCAAGCAGTAGTATAGGTGCTTTTTGTGGGGATCTCATCGAGGTGGTGGAGTTTATCTGATGGCTTGGGATGTGATTTGTTAGCCAATCGAAGAGGGAGAATTGGGCATTTAGTCCTTTATAGCAAGTTGTGAGGTCCTGATTGCTTCTCATGCTGCCCAATTCCTGCTTTAGCCGGAGTATACTTGGAGAGAGATAATGAGGGTTAGGTACATCTTTTGGACTATTAGAATTGACACTTGAGCTTGTTGAAGGAGTTCCTTCGTGTGAAGAAATTTGCTTGCAAGCCCAGGTGGTCCTAGACTATGTTAGGTGGATTGTGGGGATAAGCAGGACATCACTTCACTCATGACCCATTGATTGCTGACTTAATGATGGACTACTAGCTGACCTTTGTTAGTATGGAAACTGCAAACTCAATATGGGTTGCAGATCTACTCTACCCAGGGGGAGGAGGATGGCATGTTGATATAGTCTCCCAGCTTCTTGGGTTGGCTCTAGTGGAGAGGGTGCTGGCCATTGTTGTTCCTATATTCGGAGGACGGGATGTCAAAGTCTGCAGTTTTACCTGGACACCAAAGGTGATGATAAGAGATCTCTATGAGAAGTTCAAAGGGAAGACGGTTAGGAGGATGGATGGGGCGTGGATCTAGATACTTCACATCCACCCGAGGGTGCATCTCTTTTTTTAGAAGGTGGCTTGGCACTGACTTTTGACCAGGGCTGTGTTGTGAGCTAGGGGTATGGATCTCCCTCTGACCTACTTGAGCTGTTATAAAGATGAGGAGATGGTGGACCATGTCTTGTTCTTTGCGTCAAAGCTCATTATGTATGGAGTTTGGCGAGGCTAATCCCAGTGGCCATCTCCTCTACGGATCTAGCTCGGGACTTTCTAAAGGGGCTATGGCAGAGCTTGGAGTTGGAGTCCTCCAAAGGGATGGGGATCACGGCAGCTTATATTGCTTATTATATTAGGCTAGCCCGGAATAGGGAAACCTTTGAGGTGTCTTGGAAATCGATGAGATTTAGTTTGGAGAGGGTGATGGTGTAGGCTAGTGAGGTTTTGCATTTATCATCGACTAATTCGGCTTTGGTCACTTGAGACATCTAAGACTCCCTGGTTGCTTAGACGGTGACTTATGTAGTGTACATTTTTTGAGAGCCCGCATGCCTGAGTTCCTAATAGTGTGAGAGTTACTAGAAGTGGCATGGGTTTTGTGATCCGTGATCTTGATTCTAGATTTATGGTAGTTGGTGGGAGTCACCTTCTTGATAGCACTGTTCTGATAGTGGAGCTGCAGGCTACTTGGGCCGATATATCCTTTGCAAAGCTATAGTTGCAAGTGGAGAGACTAATGGTGGAAGGAGATTCAGCCAAGGTCATCTGTTGGTTGTAAGAATGGCCAACAGATGCAATTGTTCGTCCACTCCTCAGCGACATTTGGTAGCTAGTCCGAGGTTGCTTCTTGATTGATATTAGGCACACCTACCACGAGGCCAATAGCATAGCGGATTGGAGGGTCTCTTTTATGATAGAGCACACTGGAGGATTTATGTGGACTGAGATGGCTGATGTACCACAGGCATTCCTGGACATTCTTCTTTTGATCTTTTTATTGTATTCACACTTGAAATATTTGAGTGCTCTAGCTCACAAATAAATAGAGAGATTTTAACATAGTTTTGCTTAGTAAAATGGCTCCACAGGTTACTTATAGAAGGGGATTAGATAATGTTACTCGCATTCAAGCTGACATTAAGAAGAAATTTCATCTTGTGAGTAAAGATTACATGATCCAATGAATCATGCCAAATCCCACGGTGGATAACACACCACATTACCCCATCATCACTTCATCTCCTCCACTCCCTCCATTCCCTTGGCCATGAACCCTAGCTAAACCTTGATTAGCTTCTCTCACCAAAGCAAAGAAGCAAACACTAATGGCCCTCCTATTCCCTTCTCTCTTCCTCTCTTCCCCTAGCCATGAGAACCCTCCCCACACTCCTAGTCCCCTTTTCTCTCCCTCCATTCCAAACCCTAACCCATAGTTCCCTTCTCTTACCTCAAATTCACCACCAATTCTTTTCCAAGTTCCCCCCAAAAAGTCTTCATTCCACCCAAAGTTCTTGTCTTTCACCTTCTTCAAGACTATGAACTTCACTGTCACTGCTGATGGCATGGGCGAGGAGGATGAGGACATTACCAGCTTGCCATGTGAGGGAATGATGGTGTACCAGTGGGATGCCTTGGTGACCCACCTTGAGTATTGCACCACCCTCAAGTGGCTCATCCTCATCAAGCTCTCCTGCTAGCTCCCCTAGTCCACGGCGTCAGATGTGGGGATCTGCTACCATCTACGAGAAGGAAAGAAGAATCTTTAGGCAATGGGGAGATGGTTGTGCTCATCTCAATTGATGTCATGAAGAGGAAGAGGAGATTGAAGCTGGATGGGATCGCGAGGACTGTTGTCCCCCTTGGTTGCAATAGGTTAAAGTTTCTTGTCTTTCTATCTAAAAATAGAGATATCCACGAGTCAAGGATCAATGGAACCAATATTTCTAATGGATCGTATATATAATCATACTATGGAAAATACATTTATAGCACAACTTAAGTGCCAAGTTTACAGAGATAAAAAGGGAGAGAGATTTGTGCATTGTTATGTTGGAAGAGTGTTGAGAATCGTGCAGAGAATGGATAACTTCTTATCGATTGGGTGGTTACTACATCTTATATAGCTTATAACTAGCAATTATTTACATCAAATAACTACTAGTAATCTCTCTCATCCATTTTCAAATGGGTATGGTCGGATTTTGCTTGTCATGAGCATCGACTATGAGAAAATAGTGTAATAGCAACGACAAATAAGCCATCACTAATAGTAATATTTACCGACTACTTATTACAATAGAAATTAAACCTGTCTTAAAAAGGTGAAGACTCATTGCCGTCACTATAAATTTAATTTTAATAATTAGTATTACTGATAGCTTTAGCGATGCAAATTAGTCATCACTAATTCTCTGCCCTAAAAACCACCCTCGTCTCTGACCACTTGGTTTCATTCTCCACCACCTCCACCTTTTCCCCGCCTCTAGTCCCCCTTCTTCCCCTGCTGCACCGTTGAAGCCCCAATCCCCATGCCCCAACCCTGCACCGTTGTCCCCTCGTCGGATCTGCATCCCCTTGTCGGATCGGCCATCCCCGAGCCCGCACCCTCCCCTTCTTCCCCACCTCCACCCTTCTTCCTCTGGCACTGCCAAACACTTGTCAAAGCCCCCATCCAGGTGCCCCGACCTCTCCCTTCTTCCCTCCTCCCCCTTCTTCCCTGCCACCGTCCCCATGTCGGATCGACCGTTCCCATGCCGGATCGGCCTTCCCTCACTAGATCCACTATCCCCACCTCCCCCTTCTTCCCTTGCCTTCTCTTTCTTCCCTACCATGCCGTCGAAATGCCGCATCGTCAGACCTGCACCCCAGTGCCTGTGCCACCTCCTCTTCTTTTCTGCGCCACCTGGTGAGTATTAGCGATGGTGATGAAGCCGTCGTCGCACACTATTCCCTTCTCTTTCAATTTTTAATATTTAAATTTAAATTTATCAAATTTATTTAAATTTATAATATTTGAATTTAATTTATGCATGAAAAGTACATTCTCAGTCATTGGCAAGATCCGGACGAACGTCATTATCGTACAAAATCTCACATCCGGTGGTGCTCTTGAGAGTTGGAACCACTCTAGAGAGCTCTCCGATGAGAGTAGCCCTACTAACTTCGATGGTAGGGGTTTGAGGTCGGACCACCGTTGGACTGACTCTGGCCCGCTCATCTACTCCGACAGTAGTGGGAGTAGCTCGATAAGTTCTTCGATGATCAATATGCTTTCGATATAGAATATCTGTCCCTTAAGGGTAATCGACAAGACTCAGACGGTGGCACTGATGATCTTGCTTTCGATCCATCACAAATGATATGGACCGATCTGATTGGGTTTGGATCGGATTTGGACCTCATATTTTAAAAGATTTTGGGACCTAGGTCTGGTCTGAAGTTCGAAAAATTTTGGATCAGACTCAGGCGAGGGTGTGGCCCGATCCATCCTGACCTATTTCCAACCCTATTTCAATGGTGCTTGATACTTTGGAATCTCTCAGATAGAATTTGCCTGGATGCCATGCTGGGTGTGCTAGCATCCATGGCCTAGTCGTCCGGTGCGCCCTAAGTTCACATGCACAGGATGCGCATCCTGACCGTCCCCATTTGCAATACTGTTCGGTACTTTGGAACTTCCTAATTAAAATTTTAAAATATTATATTGCATAAAATCATAGACCCATCTTTTGATTAAGGTATATATTCTACGGTATCCATATATTTATATATTTTTGTACAGATGAGAAAATTATGTATATTGATCAATTGATTGTTTAGTATAGATAATTTGAGAAATATAATTAATTCTATAGATCATTACAGGTATGATGAGGATTCAAAAAAAATTTCAGACAATATTTCTCTTTAGTTCTCCACACACATCTTACGCCATATGGGGGAAAGAGGAAGGAAAGATTGATAGGCTGCATATAAAATTAAGCCTCAAGCCATTCATTACGAGCTCGAAGAAGAAGATTTCCATTTATCAGAATACTTTTAGAAGGATAAAATATTAGGAGTTCATTGTCTTTTAATAGATGCAGAGTTGGATGCTCTAGAAATTCTCCTACATGGTGGCTCACATGAGGAGGTAGATCATACTAAGTTTATTTTAAAGGACAATCCTATCCAAAAAGATGAAGAAAGGAAGAAGATGAAGAGGTGGAAGAAGAGAAAGAAGAGGAAGAATAAAAAAATCCAAAGGGTACCAAATATCTAAGAGGTCGATGAGTAGTTGACCCCAGAAAGAAAAGAATCAACTCCAAGGATAAAAGAGTCAACTCTAGCATGCCAGAGAAGACTAGCACACAGCAAGAGTCGATCCCAGGATAGATGGAACTATTTTTATCTTTGTGGTGTGCTTATTTTATTTGCTTTTCATACTTATCTTGCATCATTTCAATTATTATATTGCTGGCCATAATTGTATAATTAATCTATGAATCTATTATTTTATTTTCAGAGATTATATGACGACTACTCCTAAAGGATGGAGCTGTGCTAGTCGAGGAGAGAGCTCCAAAAGATGGAGCTCCAGAGGAGAGAGCTCTCATGCAGCCAGCTCATATGATTCTGCAGCACCACATTACGGTGTAAACTTTAACACTTTAAAAATTCTTCATTAGCTTATTTGTTTTTATTGTATAATATAATATTTTTTATGATCTTTTGCTACTCTCAGGTTCGAATAATGTGGAGTTATCATTGACCACACAATCACATGAAGCTATGGCCAGCTCTCAGACTCAGCACCGTGGGAGAGGACCTGCTCGACTCACGGCATCTCTGACTTGATCAAAGGATAAAGAGCTCATGCACATTTAGAGCCACTCATAAGAACTAGATCTTTGAGGAATATGTTAAAAATTTTAACCATCTTAAAATCAATATTTATTGCTCAAAATCAATTTTACAGGATATTTAGAGAGCTTGGGCTGTCTCGTGTGGTTATCGGGATCATCCGATGATTAATGTTGGGACCGATGAATGAGTTCTCCAGTTGGCCGTCGGGCCTCGTGACGCTGCCTTGGAGATGTTCGTGGTAAGTCAAAGGTGTTTAATTTTAAATTTATGATATGTTGGTATTCTATTTATTAATACATATCATCCTTTATTTGTAGTCATACTACCGATTCAAGACTCCTCAAGATGAGGAGGCCAGCCGTCAGACCTTCAAGGAGGTCACCACACATAGGCTTCGAGATGGGCTGTACCACCTCAGGCAATCCGTCATTGAGTTCTCTAGTTTCGAGTCACCATCAGACTGAAAGCCTTTCATGGATTACTGGATGTGGAGGGATGTATAGGAGGCCCTCTGTGATCAATAAAGTAGCGAGGAGTGCTCCAGTAGATGGCAGAGGGCCCGACAGAATTAGACCATCTAGCAGGATCCGATCAAATACATCAACGGCTCCATTGACACACCTGTTATAGCAGATAGATTGATAAAAATTCTAAACTTATATTAATCTCATATTTAGTTGATCATATATTTATTTTATTAACTTAATTTATTATTTATTGTAGACACAACAGCTGGATCATGTACCATAGTTGCTGCAGTTGTGGGAGGCTACACATCAGTCTAGAAGGATCAATGATTACCTAGATTTTAGCTCCAGACAGATCATGGTAACTTAAAGATTGTTTATTAAATTTTTATATATACTGATATGTATAATAGCACTAATGAATTTCTAAACTGTATAGGCAGATTATGTGGAGTATATCGTAGCGTGGCATGGTGAGGACCCATCCTCTCACCCCTCCTTGACCTCAAAGGATGGCTTAAGACTGCCAGAGGGGTGAGTAGGAGCTGAGTCATATGGTTTGGGCATAGCTTCGACCTCCAGCAGCTCGTTGGTCTTCAATGTCCTCCTCTTACGTCTCGATAATCTAGACATGGGATGATGTACATGTCGAGGAGGTCATGAAGAGGTTTTTTGGCTTGTGATCTCAAAGCTTTTGGGACGTCATCCGCGACACGATTGTTGAGATTCTTCGAGATCTATATCTGCGTGATCAGCTAAGCTCGTTGTCACAACCATCATAGCAGATAAGTCAAGCAATATTAATAAATTCTTTACTTGTGTTAAATTTTATATTTAGAAGCTTCACATAGTTAGGCTTGAGTCGAAGAAAGATGACCTAGGGATCAAAAGTCAATCTATCCATTCGATGGATAGGATAGAGGTGTAGATATATCTATATCATCTAATGTGATATGTAGAAATAATCCATTCGAGAATCAGAAGAGTATATCGAAATATATCCCTCCGTGTCGGTTTAGGCTTAAGATGGAAGGAGGGTACCCAGAGGGTCAAAATTTAATTTAACCATTCGATGGATGGATCAAGGGTGTCTATAGCTCTATATCATCGAATGAAATATATAGGAACAATCTGTTTGAGAATTAAAGAAGTATATCGAAATATATCCCTCCGTACTAGTTTAAACTTCAAACGGGAGGAAGAAAGTATATAGGGGGTTAAAATTTAATTTAACCATCTGATAGAGCACTGACTGGAGGTGTCTATATCTCCATATCATCATACAGAAATAATCTATTCAAGAATTAAAGTAATATATCAAAATATATCCTTCCATAAAGGTTTAGGCTTGAGACACATCAATTACTTTAGTTTTACTGGTTCAATTAATTTAGTTTTAAAGTTATTAATAATATTTATTTATTTATTATAGAATGCTAGAATATCTAGCTCTTATCCATCTGCTACTGTAGAGGATGTACAAGAGTAGGAGGAGGATCTCCATTGATTTTTTTAGTTTAATGTAATGTATTTGATATTTAAGTAGTATTATTTGTATAATTTAATTTGGATGTAATATATAATATTAGTTTTTATTATGATGGTGAAAGTTAATTGTTAGTTATTATAATATCCATAATATATGTTACTTGTTAATTTAATTATAATAAATTTAATAAATATAATTATTTGTTAATTAAATTACAACAGATCTTAATAAATATAATTACTAAAACTTTTTTAAAAATATATTATTAGTGATGGCTGTTGCAACAACAAAGCATCGCTAAAGGAGACTATTAGCAACGGCTTATTAAAGATAGAAAACCATCGCAAATATTTTTAAAATTTTAATTTAAATTTGAAAAAATATTATAAGCGATGAAAAGCTATCATTAATTATCATTGCTACTCTTGTTATTAGCAACGACGTTTTTGCCATCGCTAATATGCACCTTCAGCATTGAGCTTTTTTTCGATGACTTTTTAGCAACGGCATGTCTATTATTAGCGATGGCGTCTGACCGTCGCTAATAACTAATTTTCTTATAGTATATCCATAGGTTTATATTCAACATCTCTTATTCGCACACGATAGGTAAACATACCCATGGTTTCTGTGATTTCATACAAAAAAATAAGTCGCATGACCCACGAACATATGTACCTACAATTGTGAGTTCTTGATATGCACATGGTAGGGTTAACATAGTGGCTGCTATCCTTTTAAAATAAATTTTGCTATGCCCTAGACATGTTTAGTTACATTAGATTAAACAAATCTAATCCCAAATATTATGTTAATTTTAATCATGTATTATGTATTCATTACATCATAACTGATATTAAATGATATAATTGATCGACTAGTGAATACACAATCAATGTAATCTACACTGCCTTCTTTTCTGCCCTTATGTTTTTCAATTTTGAACTAATCGCTTTCCTAGATATATCCCACAAGGCTAAATTATTTCATCACTATAGGAATATACTAAGGTAGCAGATATTAGCCCATCACATCAAAACATAGTCAAAAGTGATAAAGGACATAAAAGAGATAAAATAATATTTTCTTTCCTCAAAGAAGTCACACAGTGAGGACATAGGATTCTTGCTCACTCATTTGCCTCATGGTTACTTAGCGCATATGGCATGAACATGTGCTATGATGTAATATCTCCAACAATAAGCGTTATGCCCTACATTTAATCATAAACACTATACAGATCTCGATTTAGTCACCATCAAGCACCTAATTCAAGTTCTTCTCAAAATGCCTACTTTACATCAGAGATCTTGTATCTAGCTAAAATAGATTCACATGCTAGTGGGAATATCATATTTGAACTCATCTTGATTTTTACATAATGACAACACACATTATCTCAAAATATATACACTTCAAATTTACTCTTAATGAAATAGTATACTAAATGTTACAACTTAGCTCGCTATGTTAGCGCTTGAGACAGTCGCTCATGTGAGAAAACCAAATAATAAACCTAATGACATACCTTTTAAAATGTGTTTGTGCCAACTATAGTATTCACAAGTTATATTACATGAGATAAAAAAATACTTCAATAATAATTAACAAATTGATCCTTCCCAGTATACATGCTACAAATTATATTCTATGCAAGCCCAAAGAATCAACATGAGCTTATACATCTCTAGGTATGGGCTTAGTAAATGGATCTGCTAATATCAAATGTATAGAAATATATTTAAGGACCATCTCCTTCTGTGCAATAATATCTTTAATAAAGTTGTTCTTAATATCAATATGTTTTGTTCTCTCATGATACTTTAGATCTTTCATATAGACAATTGCTGCTTGGCTATCACTGTGAATGATCATAGGTTCATTTTCATTCTTTGCAATTCCTAAACTTTACAAGAATCTTCTAGGCCGAACCTCCTCTTGCACTATAGCCGAACAAGCTATAAATTCTACCTCCATTGCAAATAATGCACTGCAACTTTATTTCTTACTGCTCTATGAAATAGTACCTTTATTAAGTAAGAAAATATAATAAGAAGTAGATTTATGCTCATATAAATCTCTAGGTCAATCAGCATCAGAATATCTTATTAGGCGCAAATCATTTTCTTGGTAATACAAGTAAATAGTTAACTGTGCCTTTCAAATATCTTGAGATTCTCTTGACTACTTTTTAATTCTTTTTGCCAGGATCTGATTGATAATGACTCACCAATCCTAGGGTATAGCATAAATCTGATATTGTGCATATTGTGGTATACATGAGACTACCAACAACACTTGAGCAGGAAACTTTTGTCATTTTATTCTTTTCTTCTGGAGTCTTAGGATCCATATTATTAAGACTAAGACCTTCACCTTTTGGTATAGGTGTGTTAATGGGATTGCAATCTTGCATGTTAAATCATTTCAGTATTTTCTAATATGAGGCTCCTCTGAAAGATCAGTTAATTTTTTTGAACGATCTCTTTGAATTTTAACTCCAAGTATGTTAGATGTTTCTCCCATATCTTTCATCTTGAAGTTAATAGATAACTATTCTTTTATGGATATCAAAAACTTCTTGTCATTCTGAGCTAATAGAATGTCATCTATATATAGAGAGAAGATTACAAATTTGTTGTCATATCGCTTGACATATATACAATGGTCTTCATTATCATTATAAATCAAATAAAATCACAGCTCGATGAAATCTTAAGTACCACCATCTGGTTGATTGTTTGAGGCCATAAATTGATCGTTTGAGCTTGCAAACTTTACATTCTTGGCCTTATGCTATGAACCTATTGATTGTTGTATGTAGATTTTCTTACTAACTCTCCATTAAGAAAAGCTATTTTTACATCCATTTGATGTAATTCCAAATCCAAATTTATAATCAAAGCTTGGATAAGATGAATAGAGAAAACTCTCACTATTGGAGAGAAGATTTCTTCATAGTTTATACCCTTTTGTTGGGTATCACACTTTACTACTAGATAAGCCTTATGTCTTTCAATAAATCCATTAGCTTTTCATTTAATTTTGAGAATCCATTTATTTTCAATGGTCTTACAACCTGGCAGAAGATCTACCAAGTCCTATACTTGGTTAGTTTTCATAGACTTCATCTCTTCTTCTAGTACTTCTTTCATTATTCCATAGTAGGGCATATAAGAGCCTCTTTTACTATTTTAGGCTTAGCTTCATCATGTAGAGCTACCATAAAAGCTTTCCTTTCAATGCCAAAATAATGATAAGGTACACTTACAAGTACTTCTATGCCACTATAAATATTATGAAACTTGTTCACTAAGAACTGTGTCGCTCCCACTTTGCTCAAAAGTTTGAGGTAGTTCTCTCTCTATCCTAACTATTTGTCTTGGAGGAATAAATCATCAAGATCATTCCTTTCATAAAAGTAAGATCTTTTTCAATTTCACCCTTGCTAAGAAAATTATTTCTAAGAAATAAACATCTCATGACTCAATTTCAGTCACACCTCTATCTGTATACTCTCCAATGAATATGTATCCCTTTGAGTGTTCAAGGTATCTTATAAAGATATACTTCTTTTCTCTTAGACCTAACTTTTCATATTTATGAAAAGAATCATGAACATAAGCTGTAGATCCTTATGGTCGCAAGTTCACCAATGCGGGTTTTCTATATGTCCATAACCCATATGAAATTGATGTGATTGATTTAGAAGGCATGCGGTTAAGTATGTACATAGCAGTCAACAATGCATCTTTCTAATAAGAAATTGATAGATTTACTTGTGCCATCATAGATCTAACTATTTCTAGCCAAGTTCTTTTTTCTTCTCAGCAGCATCATTTTGTTGTGGAGTCCCAGAAATGGTTAGTTATCTATCAATTCCTTTTCATCATAAAGTATCTTAAATTGCTCAAAAAGGCATTCACGTCCTCGATCAATCCTTAAAGTTTTGATTATTTACTTAATTGATTCTTAACCAAGTTCACATATCTTTTAAAGCAATCTAATACTTCATATTTATGGGAGAGTAGATAAACATGACCAAAATGTATAAAGTCATCTACAAATGTGATGAAGTAGATAGGATCATGCCTTGCCCTCATATTCATTGGGTCACAAATATCAGAATGGATTAATTGTAATGGCATCTCAGCTCTAGTTCCTTTAGTAAAGATTTTTTGTTGCTTTTGTAGCTAGACAATGCTCACAAGTGGTAAGTTAACCTTTTTAAGGATATATAATAATCTCTCTTTGGCTAATCTATTCATTCTTTCAAGCCCAATCTATCCTGATTTAATATTCCATACATTCACATCATCATTCACATCATTTAAAGAAGATATAGTCAAGAAAACACAACCTTCTAGATAATTAACTTAACTACTATCATCTACATCTAGTATTATGAAATTATCTAATACATAACTAGAACCATAGAAAATAGTTCCCACATGTATACCAAAATTATAAAATTTCAAACTAAAATCTAAATTAAGAAGGACTACAATAGATACTAAATTTCATCAAATTGTTGGATGTATGTCTTAAAAGTCAATCTTGGCTAACATATATCATATTACTAGGACAAGGTTTTGTACTTAAA
>KE504780.1:1138572-1153196 GCA_000441515.1 Elaeis oleifera | reverse complement strand
ACATTAGCCTTTGTAATACTTCATATAAATTGCTGCAAAAATTTTGGCAAATCAACCTCAACATATTCTCATTTCTTTTTACCTTCTACTCAAATAGTTTTATCTTTGGACGTCAAATCACTCAGGCTATCCTTGTCACTCAGAAGATTATGTATTCTCTTCATTATGCTCCTGGAACTAAGGAGTCATCCATTTCAATTTTCATTTCAAATCTCAATTCTCTACCATCAAGCACTCCTATCAATCTCATGGGTATTAAGTTGAATATTATTATTATTATTAAAAACTAATAATAATAACTTCCTGAGAACTGAAAAAGAACAAGGTCATGCCCATACATCATAGCAAAACGATTGATCCTTCTGCAAGAAAGCACGTAGCTTCCAAGTAAATAAAAACTGAAGACGTTTGAAAAGTCACCATCAGCCCGTCAACTGTAACCAAGTGGAGAAGAATAGTAAAATGGATCTGGATCAACGATCCGGCTCCGGGCCAATTCGGCACGTGCACACTGTCATCGCTAACACGGAAAGCACCGCTGAGTTGCTGAAGGACTCTCACTCTGATTAATGAGGCCTAAATAAAGAATAGCACGTGCCTTCTGAAGACCTTCGGGCTGGATTTTCCTGCCGACGCACGTGTACGTCCCGTTTGCGGAAGTCCGTGGAATTCTGCATTAGGCCACTATTTTATGCACTGCCGCGTGTCGTCGCTTTGGGGGAGCGCCCGGTGGTCCCCGCAGGACTGCAAGAGAGCCAGTGGAAACCAATCAAGAGGAACCAGAATCTTGATAACCTTGAGCGCTGGGCTCCAGGGAGCGCATGAAGGATAAAAAATTTGCTTATCAAAAAATAATAAATAAATAAATTGATTTATCTGAGGCATGATTGGATTGCCCATTGACTTTAAAAAATAGATATAAAAAAAAAAATAAAAGTATGTGATCACTATTTTAAATAAATTTTCAATCTTCTTGTCAATATTGATTAGAAATTTTGCCCCAAGATGCGATGAGGATATTCTTTCTTAGAGCACCACCATGAAAAAGACTAACAGTTTTTCTCTAATATCCAGCAATAAGTGAAAGAAGAAAAAATAAAAGATTGGGTTTTTTATAGACTACGAGTAGGGCTGTTCAATCGGCATACCACAAAAGACGACGTTCAATCAAAAGAAATATGACCCTCCATGATAAACGGTCATTTGATCGTTTGACTGCGAAGAGAAGCGACCAATCAAAATAAAATAAAATAATAAAAATAATATAAAATATTAAATAAAAAAATTTATATATATATCCTCTCAAACATTCAAATTTGTATAAATATCCTTTCAAATTGATATTTACATATATATCCTCATAAATATCTTTTTTTGCATATGTACCCATATCATCTAACACCGTTAAAGTTAATAGTTTAAATTAACATGATTAAAATATTCTTATAGATAGATATGCAAAAAAAAATTATAAAGATATATATGCAAATAGTAATTTTATAAGAATATTCACGTAAATTTGAATATTTGGAAGGATGTAAATACAAAAAATTCTTAATATAAATATACCTCTCTTGGTTCGTTAATTCTTTCTTTATTCTAATAGAAAAAATTAACATATACCACTAAAATAATAAATTTACTTAATTTATTAATTTATATAGATAAAATGATCTTTTTATCAAATGATAAATCAAAATTATTTTATCTAAAAGATAAACAGATCGTAACCATCCATGTTTCCTCTAATGTATAATAATATACTTTTAAGGAAAGTATCTAAATCTGATATTAGATAAATAGCTTATATATTTACATAGAATGGACATAGTTGCGGATTTGAGTATTATGTAATAATAAGAATTCATAATCTTATTTATTTATTTAAATTTTTATCAAAAATATCTTTGTAAAGTGTATAAAGTATATCGTGTTGTTATAAGATGGATATAATCGTCCCATCTTACATAAAATAAATATAATATAGTATTCTAATATATAAAATAGTGCATAATATCATCATCATGTTGTTATATTATATAATATGTTACTATATTATAAAGTAAGAGGATTTGAATCCATCTAGATAAAATAGATAAAAATTAATTAAAATTTTTCACATATATATCTTTTTAAATATTCAAATTTGTATGAATATCTTCATAAATTACTATTTGTATATATACTCTTATAATTTTTTTTTTGCATATCTACTCATAAAGATATTTTAGTCATTTAAATTATTAATTTTTAACGGTGTTAAATAATGTGGGCGCATATATAAAAATTAAAAAAAGAGAGATATACATGCAAATAAGTATTTTATAAGGGTATGCATACAAATATTAATTTTGAAAGGATATTCACGTAAATTTGAATGTTTAGAAGGATATACATGTAAAAAATCCTAAAATAATAAAATATTTTGATATCATCGTGCACACGTGCCATGCCATTTAGCCGTAATACACTGGGTCAGCACGTATATGTGAAATATAAAATCCACATCTTCCAAGCCCCCCCCCAAGCAAAAGAGGAAAGGAAACATGGTTTATAAGTATCAAAAATAAATGATCATTTTTCAATGTGAGACTAAATTTTAGAGAAGACTTTTAGGGTTGAATTTTCTTCCAAAACTCTATCAAATTATGGAATTTTTGAACTACTGACAATCCAATCATGTTCGTTCAGAACTCTGCACCAAAATTGCGATGATGAGGAAAAAAAATTTCCTTGGCTAGCAGTACATAGTCTCTGCAATGATCAACTAGCGTTATGCGGGTGCAGTGCATGTGAATGTTACGTAGACAACTATAGTCCAGCTGTTGAAGTACGAGAAAAGTATAGCAATCATCGTATATCTCGGCAAGCTACCTTAAATCCAAGATTTACTGTCCATTAATCCGTTGGCCTGGCTTTTGAACATGTGAAGAAATTATCTACACCTCTAGCAGCTCTTCTTTCACTCTATTACAGATTCAATGGATACCTCCACCTCTTGGGATTTGAAAAATCTACAGCTTTCATTGCTCCCTTAAAGATAATCAAGGCATGCTAGATTTCTTACCCGAGATCATCATAATGGCACCGGCGACTTTTAGCTACATCTGTTCCTATAACTAATTAAAGCAGTATAGAAAAGATTAATAATGCTGAGTGTGATTTGAATTTTGGTGTGATCAGCGATATGAACTCGCTGATCCACTGTGCACTTCGATCTGTTCGGATATTTTGATCTTTTCATTTTATTTTAGAGTTTGATGGCTATAAAATCTCTCCCCATTTTCATCCGTGAACGTAAGCCAAAGACTAAATCATATAAATTATTGTATCTTATTTTTCTATATGAAATTGTTTGTTGTTATTTCGAATTTCACACTAATTAATAGATAATCTTACAATAAATAATTACAATCTTCACTCTATAATACGGAAGAATTTGCTTGAATGTGACTGCAAAATTGTTATTAATTGAATTATTGGGAGGTCTTCTTTTAAATAATCTACTCCTCTTCTTATTGATATCCTTCATCTTTTATAATTTTAAATTTCTTTGCTGCTAATCATGCTCTTAGAGAGGCTAACTTCATTGCAGATTGGCTGGTAAATAGAGATTCTGATTGTAATATTTCTCCAAATGATGATGTTCATCCTGAGTTGGCATTGCTATATTTGATTGCATGAGATCCAGTATGCAGATTCATTGAGGCCATTTAGGGGCATTCCTCCTTTCCAACCAAAAAATAAATAAAAGAGCAAAGTGGGGGCATGCTCAAGGCATTGTGATTAAAGGAACGGTGCGCCTCTTGCACAAACTTAATTGACCAGCTCCGATCCGAGGACACAGCAATCTCCGCCCGTTGAGGGCTGTTGCGGTAGCCACAAGCCCCAGGAATCCAGTTGCCTTTCACCATCCAGAAAGAAATGAGATAGAGCGGAGAAGAATCCCGAAGGAAAGCATCTTACTTCCTCCTCCTTTCTCTCAAAAAAGAGACGGGGAAGAAGAAAAATGCACAAAAAGTTAGAAAAATCATAAAAACTTCACATCTCCTCATATACCTAGCCAAAATTAATGCAATATAAACGATCAAAAAGCTAACAAAATTACTCATGTTACAATCCCCAGCAGCTGGTGTCACAGACGTAAGGCCCTCTGGCTAATGATAACCCATTAATTGTTACAAATAAATTACCAGAGCTACAAGAGAACTAGTCTAAAACCTAAACTAAGACTCGTAAATCTAAATAAAATCTCATGATTCTAATAAAAAAAGAATAAGTCGCACTAAAATTTGATCTTGCGCTGATTTACAGAAATCAAGTTTGATTCAATGTATATCACAGAGAATAAAGCTGGAGTCCAGTTTGAAAAGTTTTCAAAATTTCCATACATGACCTTTGTATTCGATATACTAGTTTTCTTTGTTTCCTTCGCTGATGTGGTGTGCGGTATCGTGAGCTGGTAGTATAAGGTGGTGACTCGCAGCCATCAGGAAACTAGTGTTATTTTGTAGTTAAATAGGACTACGAAAAGCATGTGGTCTGTGGTCTAAAATAAAAGAGGTCTTCCAAGCCTTTCTTTGGAACAGAACTTCTTAGATTATATTAAAATTTATATTGTTTTTTCCTCTGGAACTAGAGTTTGTCCCTATGACACTGTTCCTCCACAACTCAAAACTATATTGTGGCGTCATCAGTTTCTCTGAGAAGACGGTCATCTGCTCTCTAATTTCCACCATGCCTACACTACTTTAAGAGGCTTCCAAGTCTGGCTAATTGAAAACAGAAAATGGGATAGGGTCCAAGGCCAACCCTCAGAGCCCATTAGTCTGTAAGCTCAAGGCCCAAAGCTCAATCCGACGGCAGCCTAATGTGGTAAGGAAGGTTCTAAAATTTGGCCCGAGTGGATCGGCGTTGGTCAAGAGCAAACCGAAAGGAACCCAAATTTCAGGACTTAGTCCCCATGGTGCAATATCCGTGGTTTTGCCAAGTTCAAACATTTTTGTTTTATTTCAGGATCATTTCTTTGTCTATTTATTTCACGATGTGTTAGTGCATGAGGCATGTCTCATCATCCATATTTCTCCCACAATCAGGACAACTCGTAGCGTGCTACACTAAAATTCATACGTAGCAAATTAGAATCTAGGTCGCAATTATTGACATATTTTATTACTGGTTGTCAACCTGATGTAACCCATCCACCTTTCTTATCCAAACTTGGGACCAGCCGTGCCCTTTTATTGATAAATATAATATCCCGACTTTTCCAGAAGAATTCGGTGAAATGTATGTGTAAATCTGAAGATAGAATTGAGATGAAGGAGGAGATTAACAGGGAAATGAGAGGTTAGATTGGGAAGGGAGTACAGATCGGAGAAAGAAAGTTTTGGAGGAAATTTGAATATTTTCTTTGCATGATTTGAATTTCTGTTGCAGCTCCTTTTTATATGCAGTTACAGGTAATGTAAATACAATGTTTCCAAAATGAAATGCAACTCTAATTAAATGGAGATGGCATTTTTCAGGAATGAAATACAAATGTGAAATGAAATGCAAATGTTTCTAAATGAAATGTGAAATGAAATTTGAGAGGATATTTTTGAGGCTTGTCGGAGCGGATTGTTGGGTTTGATGGCTGAATCTATAACCCGAACCCGACAGAATAAAAGAGTTCGGAACCCTCTGGATCCTATCGCTTCTCCTGTTTCTTTTTATCTTCCTCTCCGAAATCCTAACCGACTCTTGACCCTCTTTTGAAACCCTAGCCGCACCCGAGGAAGGAGAAGGGTGTGCCCGACGTGGATCGGGATCTCCTAGAGTCAGACCAAGTCTTTCTGGTTCTTTTGCTCCTCTACCAGCAATCCTGATGAGGATGAGTATTTCTAACTCATTTTATTTTATTTTATTTTATTTTGCTAAGATGTTACTTTCCCCTCTTCTTCAGAGGATCCTTGTCCTCAAGAATCAAACTGAGGGAACTAGTTCTTGAGTGACTAGTAGTCTTCCCATGTAGCTTCTTCTTCATCGAGGTTGCTCCATTTGATCAGTACTTTGGTAACTGCTCTGCTTCCTTTGCGGACCATTTTTCTGTCTAAATTTTTTTTTTGGTTAGGCTAACAGTCGTCCTTCTTCTCCTGTGAGGGGTATTGTTGGTGTTGCTTGTTCGGATTTCTGAATTTTCGTTTGAGTAGAGATATATGAAATACGGAGTGTATTTTAGATCCCTCAGGTAGATTAAGCTCATAAGCCACAGGACCAATTTTTTTAGTATTTTGAATGATCCATAATACTGTGAGGTAAGTTTCAAATTTCTGTGCATGGCTACTGTAGTCTGCCGGTAGGATTGAAGTTTAAGATATACCATTTCTCCTACTTGATATTCTTTGTCTATTCTTCTCTTCTCTGCATTCTATTTCATACGGTTTTGTGCTTCTTTAAGTCTGTCTCTTAAGATCTATATCATCTTAGTTCTTTTCTATTCCAATTTGCCATTGTACCTTGCTATTGCATGTCCATGTTGACTATCGGGTACATAGGAGGTGGATGTCCATATAGAGCTTGATAAGGTGTCATCTCTAGGGAGGAGTGATAGTTGGTATTATACCACCACTCAGCCAAGGATAGCCACTTAATCCATCTGTGCAGACTGTGAAAGCATATGCATCTTAAATATGTTTCTAAGCATCAGTTTACTCTCTCTGTTTGTCCATCAGTCTGTGAGTGATAGGCAGTGCTCAGATGTAGTTTGACCCCGATTAATCTGAATAAATTTTGCCATATCTGACTGGTGAAGATCTTATCTCTATCTGATATAATACTTTATGGCATCCCATGTAACTTGTATACTGTGTCTAAGAATGATCTTGCAACATTCTGTGCTGTATAGAGATGAGTCAAAGAAATAAAATGTGAATATTTAGTCAACCGATCCACCACTACTAATATAGTATCTTTACCTTCTGATTTTGGTAATGACTCAATGAAATCCATACTGATTTCTTGCTAGGCTTGTGTGAAAATTTGCAGAGGTTGTAGTAGCCCTGCATATGGAGTTCCATCAATTTTATTTTTAATACAAATTTCACATTCTTTTACTAATTTCTCCACTTGCTGTTTCATTCCTGGCCAATAAAATAATTGCTTAATTCTCTTATAAGTATGGTTCATTCCTGAGTGCCCTCCTAAAGCTGAAGCATGCATAAGTTCTAAGAGCTTTTGTCTCAACTCTCCTATTTTCTCAATGTAAATTCTTCCTTTGTACTTAAGCACTCCTTGTTTATAAATGTATTCAATATGTGATTCTGGTTCTATGAGTACTTTTGCTATAATTTACTGAGTCTGTTGATCCCCTTCATAACGTTAGCTATTTCCAAACTCCATGTAGGTACCACTGCTGTAATAGCTTGCACCCTTTCTTCTTCAATTCTTCATCTCGATAATGCATCTGCAGCCAAATTTTCTTCCCCTTCTTATATTGTATCACATAATCCAACCCCATAAGCTTCATCATACCCTTTTGCTGTGCTGTAGTAGTTACTTTCTGTTCTAATAAGTATTTAAACTTTAGTGATCTGTTTAATGATGAAGGGTCGGGAACTAATGTAGTGCTTCTATTTTCTATAGCCAGCAAAATAGCTAGAAATTCTTTTCATAGGTAGAAAGTGCTCTGTTCCTTTCACTTAGTCCTTTACTGAGGTAAGCTACAGATCTTCCTTGTTGTGTGAGGATTGCTCCAATTCCATATCCACTGGCATCTACCTCCAAAGTGAAAGGTAAGGAATAATTCGGCATAGCTAGAACTAGTGCTATAGATATTACCTCTTTTAACTTCTCAAATACCTTTTGTGTGGTTTCATCCCAATGAAAATTATCTTTTTTAAGTAGCTCTGTTAAAGATTTGCTAATAGATCCATATCTTTTTATAAACCTTCTATAGTATCCTGTGAGCCCCAAAAATCCTCTCAAATCCTTTAATGTAGATGGTTTAGGCCATCTTTGCATGGCTATCACCTTCTCAGGGTCGGTCAGTTGCCATACCTTCTTTGGAAATTATATACCCCAGATATTCCACTTGTTGCTGTCCAAAAAAGTATTTAGATCTTTTTGCATATAACTGATTCTTTCTTAATATAGTCAATACTTCAATGAGATGTTCCATATGCTCCTCTAAGGTTTTACTGTATCCCAGAATATCATCAAAAAATACTAGCACAAACTTTCTAAGATAAAGAGAGAACACCTCATTCATGGTAGCTTGAAATGTGGCTGGTGCATTAGTTAATCCGAAGGGCATCACTAAAATTTATAGTGGCCTATGTGAGTTCTAAAAGCTGTCTTATATACATCTTCTGGGTTCATTCTGATTTGATGGTAATCTGATCTCAAATCTATTTTAGAGAAATATTGAGATCCTTCAAGTTTATCCAAAAGATTATCAATTAAGGGTATAGGATATTTATGCTTCATTGTTGCCTTATTGAATTGCCTATAATCTACACAAAATCTTCAGCTATTATCTTTTTCTTACCAATAATACAGGTGAAGCATATGGACTGGTACTAGACTGAATAATTATAGTTTTAAGTATTTTCTGCATTTATCTTTCAATCTCATTTTTCTGTTCATATGTATATCTGTATGGTCTGATATTAACTGGATTAGTACCCGGTAACAAAGGTATTCTGTGATCTTGTGGCCTATTGGATGGCAATCCTTTAGGCTCTTGGAATACATCAATGTACTGTTTTAATACTTTATTGACTGAATCAGGTATCTCTGCCTCTGTTCTTTTTCATCAAAATTCTTTAATTGCCCAACTGCACAACAGTCTCCTTTAAGTCCAGATCTGTACCACAGTGTAGCAGTGATCATTTGAAGTTTAGCCTTAGTAGTCTTTAATTTAGATCCTTCTGTAATACCTTTCAATGTCATCTATTTCCTTCCTTAATAAAGTAATAGCATTATCCAAATAATCGAAGGTTACTTTACCGTAGGTTCTTAGCCAATCAATTCCTAGAATTATGCTAGATCCATCTAATCTAATCACCCTTAAATCTATCTGATACTGTTCTCCCTGCATAGTCTATTTAAAATTGATACATTTGAGCTTACTCAACACTTTGTATCCATTTGCCACTGTTACCACTAATGGGTTTGCTGCAGTAATTATAGCCTTCACTTCTTTAGCCACTTGGTAATCAATAAAGCTGTGAGTACTTCCTGTGTCAATTAGAATGACTAGAGTTTTATGACCAGCTTCTCCTTGAATCTTAATAGTTTCATTTTGGTTTTGTCCCATTAAGGCATATACAGCTGTTTCTATGTCTTTATCTTTTTCTTCTTCTGTTATGGTCTCTTCCTCTATCTCTTCTTCCTCCTCTTCCTGCAATAGCTGTTCATCAAATACTTCATTAGCTTCTATTATGGCATTAACAGATTGATTCGTCTTCAGTGAACACTGATGCCCCGGATGATATTTTTCTTCATATTTAAAGCACAGGCCAGCCGCTCTTCTTTGTTCTCACTGTTGTTTATTATCTTTCTGAAATAACGTCTGATTTCTAAAGGTTTGAGATTTTGTGTTTTCCTTCTGTACTGCTGGTTTAGTGTAAAAATATTCTGCTGTCTTAGTTGTGGATGTTTTGTAAATTATTTTGTACAAAGTCTGTTCATGTAACTTAGCTTGTTCGTACACCTCTTCTAAAGTTGTAGGATGAAATAAATCAATATAGGGTATCAATTCTTCCTTCAACCCACTGATATAACTTTTATAAAATACCTTTCGATTAATGCTGGATTATATTGTATCATCCTAGCTCTCATATCCTCAAACTTTTCTTGATACTTCTCCACAGTACTTATCTGCATCAATTTATTAAATTTTCTGATCAACTGTTTCATATTTCCACTGTCAAATCTTCTGTTCACTGCTTCCACCAATTCTTTCCAACTCAAATTTGATTTATCAATTAAGTACCCTTCCTTCCATATATGTGCCTTTCCCGTGAAATGCATTGTAGCAATTTCCATCCACTGAACCACTGGATTTTGATATATTTAAATATTATTCACTCTTACTGCTCCATTCTCTGGGTTCTTCACCATTAAAGGTAGGAAATTTCAACTTTGGATAAGGTAGGTGAAGTGGGTCTTGTTTTGAATATTACCCATCCTATCCAATGGTTGATAAGGTGTGGGTAGTATTCCTTTACCTCTAATTTCAACTACTACTGCTGATGAGCTACAGCAAGGTGGCTCCGAACTGTTTGTTCTTCCATTTCTTGGGGCTGATGGATTGTTATTTGCAGTGAATGAAAGAGTGGGTTGAGAAACTGATGGTTGCGGCAAATTTAGCTTCAGTAACTGCTCATGCCTGCGATTTTGTTCCTGCATCATAATTTCATACCTCCTTGCAGCTTCAATTTGCAAAGCTTCATATCTCTGTCTTTCGTCAATCTGTATTTTATCTAACTGTCTTGCAAATATACCCAACTTTGTATTGTATTCCTCAAATACTTGTTGTAATCTGTTTTCAATATAGTTGTGGTAGTCTGTGGTAAATGTTTGCATTCTTTCTTCCAATGCTCGTAGGTTTTCACAGATATCTTTTAATCTGGTTCCTTCTGCCACTTTTTACTACACTTCAGAAATTTTTTTAAAATATGTTTTGAAACTGTTTGATAGAGATTAAAAATTTTATAATTCCTGACTACAACAATTCAATTCAAAGTGGCTAATGATGATTTCATGAGGCCAGATTGCTGTTCCTAACTTATTGGAATAGTAATCACCCTTGTAGATCTTGATACGTTCATCACAATCTATTCTGGAAATAGATCTAATTAGTTTTGAGAGTGTTGCCTGATGTTGAGTGTCTTACTTGATTGAATGAAAATTCTGCTGTCGATCTCTAACCTGAACTGTGCAGCACCACAGATGGCCGATTACAGTATCAAGTAAGCTTCACTACTATTTTAAGGTCGTCTTGCCGTAGGTCCAAGGTTCAGATCTGAGCTCTGATACCAAATTTTGTAATATCTCAGCTTTCCCAGAGAAATTCAGTAAGATGTATGTGTAAATCTGAAGATAGAATTGAGATGAAGGAGGAGACTAATAGGGAAAGGAGATGTCAGATTGGGAAGGAAGTTTAGATTGGAGAAAGAAAAGTTTTGGAGGGAATCTGAATATTTTTCTTTGAATGATTTGAATCTCTGTTACAGCTCCTTTTTATATGCAGTTACAGGTAATGTAAATACAATGTTTTCGAAATGAAATGCAACTCTAATTCAATGGAGATGGCATTTTTCAGGAATGAAATATAAATGTGAAATGAAATACAAATGTTCCTAAATGAAATATGAAATGAAATTCGAAAGGATATTTTTGAGGCTTGTCAGAGCGGGTTGTTAGGTTTGATGGCTGAATCCATAACCCGAACCCGACAGAATAAAAGGGTTCGGAATCCTCTGGATCCTGTCGCTTCTCCCGTTTCTTTTTGTCTTTCTCTCCGAAACCCTAGCCAACTCTTGACCCTCTTTTGAAACCCTAGCCGCTTCCGAGGAAGGAGAAGGGTGTGCCCGTCGTGATTCGGGATCTCCTAGAGTCAGACCAAGTCTTCTGATTCTTTTGCTCCTCTACCAGCAATCCTGATGAGGATGAGTATTTCTAACTCATTTTGTTTATTTATTCATTTTTTTGCTAAGATGTTATAATAAAGTAATAGTCAGGGTATCTTACGTTGATGGTGTATCCTTGCTGGCAGACATGCTTGTATCCACGAACCGCGTCCACAGCTGGGAAGTTGGTCATCTGTAAGAGCCCAGGTCACCACAGAGGCTCCAGCCAAGGCACAGAAGGTCTCGCAGAAGAATGACGAGGGTGTCATCGTTAACAAGTACAGACCAAAGGAGCCATACATTGGGAGATGCCTCCTGAACACCAAGATCACCCGGATGATGCCCCCAGAAAATCTGGCACATCGTCTTCAGCACCGAGGGTATCAATGGCCTTCCACTTACTTATTGTCTTTAAGGAAGGCAGCTCCCTTTTGTACGTTAGCACAGTTATCGAGTTTGTTATGATCTGAATTCATGGTGTTATGATCTCTTCGATCTCATAAGCGAGATGCCATGCAGAGTATTAGAAACTCGAGTATTAGGATGTGTCTTTTAGAAACTTGTAATTCATAATATCACGGGTCTGTTTGATGATTAATTTTGAAGGAAAAGTGTTTCGTGTGATGTTTAATTTAATCGGTCCGAGAAAGCTGGTAGCTATGTTTGGGTCATCACAACAATAAGTTCAAGATGCAAGTATTTCTTTACAGGTTTCTTCGTGTGTAAAGTGGCTTGTTTATACCAATGAACAAGGGGACATGGTGAAAGGATTCTGCTCAAATTTCTTATGCGAGTATTTTAACCCTCTACTCCTGTAGTCATAATTTTGGCTGACCCAATGTCTTTCTTTTCAGTTCCTTGCTTGATTGATTGATCATATTCCACTCATATGTTATGCTGTTGTATTTACGGTGACATGAAACCTCGGGACTGGCTGGGAAAGAAATGCTTATGCCTAAGGACACCAATGCAAATATTATAATGGTAATTTGGCGACCTGATATTATTCTTGTTAGCACTTGGAGATGTTGAGTTCTGCATCGTTATTTAATCTATTGATTACATTTCGTAGATAGATGTTTGAGTGCTTACCGATGGCCTTGCTGGTTGCAGCTTGCGACAGGAACTGGGTTCGCGCCTTCGTGCTCCTTGTGGAAATGTTCTTTGAGGAGCATGATGACTACAAGGTAATGCTACAGTGAATGCTTAGAAGAATTTTCTGATGTGAGGTTTGCATAACAAGAAGTGAATTGGTCTCATGACTGCAACTTATTAGGCAAGTCATTGGATAAATTAGGGGCAATTTACTTGTGAACTTTTAATCTACATGAGAGAATGAGGTCATCCACTATGGTAAAACTCTAATAACTGTAAATGAACTATAAGCCTAGAAAATACTCTAGATGAATTATATCATGCATGTGACTAAACTACGTACTGGGAAATCACAGTTTGTATAACTTGCCACCCATGCTCTGTTGGTTGGTTCACCTTATTTGTTTCAAATAATTCATCGTTGGAAGAGTGGGACTGATTTATTGATATTCTTACGCAGTTCAATGGACTAGCCTGGCTCCTCCTGGGAGTTCCTACAACCAGCTCATTGCACTATAAAGAGCTGGGCTTACTATTATGTATTTAAAATTCTAAACAAAAATAATCATTGTATTCCAATTTTATGTTCTTTGGTCATTAAATCTTATAACCAGCTACTGCTTATATCTATTTCTTAATGGACCTCATAGTCTTGCAGTCAGTAGGAATTTGAGAAGATGATAGAGAAGGCACCAAATAATTTCAGGGTGAACTTTGCTGTCAGTGGAGAGCAAACAAATGAGAAGGAGGAAAAAAATACAAATTCATATGGTTCAGTATGCCAACTAACTGTGGGATCTACTCAAGAGGGATGATACCTATGTATATACGTGTTGACTAAAAGAATGGAAAGGACATTGATGACATTATGGTATCTTTGGCTGCTAAAGATGGTACGTATATATGGTGTAGGCAAATTGAGGTGGAAAGTCATATGTTATTGACTGGTCAGAATACAGAAGGAACTTGTAGAGGGAAGAGCAGTGGAATGTGGAAGTATATCAGCTTGCATTTTGTGCATGCTGTGCTTCTCCTTCAAGAAGCCTACTCCAGTAATATACTAAATTCCTATGTCGAAAGTTAATTCTCTTTTGCATTTTATGCTAGTTTCTTGTAAGGCAACTGTATTATTCTGGCCTTCTTAAATTTTATTCAAGAAGAATTTTAAAATTGTAATTCTAGCCAGATTCAATATTGTGTAATTCTTGTTAGGAACCTCATCTCCCATTATGATTTTGATGCTAATTTCCCGCAAATAGCAGTAGAAGAAATTGAGTTCTGCATGGAAATACATAGAGAGGATTTCCTTATGCACATTGATCCTTAAATGTTTTCCTGGTAAGAGAGTTAGTAGACAACAATGAGGCTATCTCTTATATATACCAGTGGCATGGATCCTTAATGTTTTCTGGTAAGAGAGTTGGTAGACAATAATGAGGCTATCTCTTATATTTACCAGTGACATGGATACTGTTTTCATCCACTTTCCCTCTCAACTCATAGTTCATAGCGGTCTAACTGTCACGCCCCGAACCCAACACCCGGGTCGGATACGTGATGGCCGCACACTCCTTAGAGCAAGCCCTAAAGAATATGCAAGGCCAAAATAAATCACTACAATCTTAACAACCATAATATTAATTTCAATAATAATTCATAAAACTTGCATAATTATAATTAACATTTCTTCAATCCTCTGATCATGTACTATGACACTCTATCTATCCATCTGCTCACTCGTGAGTCCAAGCCATAGCCAATCATGGACATCCTGTAACTCTGAGAAGAAAAGAAAGATGAAGGGTGTGAGCTTTACAGCCCAGTAAGAATTTTCATATCACACTGACATAATAATATAATCTGAAAATAAGAATAAGCAATAAAATATAAAATCCGATGTTCAATATCCGG
>KE504780.1:1093467-1106637 GCA_000441515.1 Elaeis oleifera | reverse complement strand
CCTGCAACAGGAATTCGGAGTAGAGGTCCGGCTCCCGTAGAAGTCCGGAGGAAGTTTACCTGCAACAGGAGTTCGGAGCAGAGGTCCGGCTCCCGTAGGAGTCCGGAGGAAGTCTGGAAGGCGGTCGACCGTCGTAGAAACTTGAACGGAGTCCGTCTGTCGTAGAGATCTGCTGTAGAGGAAGTTCGACCGTTGGAGAAGTTTAGAGGAAGTTCGGACTGGAGTCCAACGTGGCTGAAAAAAATCTGGAAGAGATCCGGAGAATGGTCGATTACTGTAGAAGGTCGGCCGATAGCGGAGCCCGGAGAGCACTTGGAGCAGTCCGATAGACGATTAAAGAGACTTATCCCGAAGAAGTCCGGAGGGTGCGGTAGGAGTTCGTCCGTCGAAGGAGTTCGGTCGACACTTGTAGAGGACGTTGTGGGAGTTTATCCGTCAGCAGAATTCGGGAACATTGTGAAAGCTCGGCCGCCGGAGAAGTCCGAAATTGTGCCGCCCAGGATCGAAAGTTGAAAGAGTCCCGAGAGGATCACTCTTTATACAAATTTCGACCGAAGATATTTTACACTCAACAGATCCAATTCTACAAATTAACATATAGTCCAATTTCAACATATGACTACCTAACTTTCTTAAAGCAAAATGTATTTATGACTTCCCAATTTGATCCGGGGTTCAGAGCTGAGAAGGAGGAGATTATGGGAGGAAGAAGACCGCATGATTGCTTCCTGGCGAGCGTGTTTGCTTTATGAAGGCTGTGGAGGGCTCCCCACCCTATAGCAGCAAAGGCGCTTTACCACATGGGGGCCGGTGGACTCGAGGACACCAGCACCACAAACTACTGCTACTATTATTATTATTATCTCTATTTAACGAGAAAAAAACCAAACCGACGAGATTGGGGAAATTTGGGCCCCCCATTTATGTCAGGTGGGGCCGACAGGCGGATCGAGTGTTCGGGCCGTGTGCCCTGGGGAAACGGCAAACTCCTCTGTAACATTTCCCTCCTTTCCCTTACCGTGTTCCCTTTCTTTTGTCCTCTTGAGGCCTAGTGCTCCACCCCTTTCTTTTGGAACACATCCCACACCACCCATCATGGTGGAATTCTTTTATCACCAAGTTGTGTGAGAGAGACGTCCCCTTGAACTCTAAATACTTCTCGCATGTTCTCCAGGATTCTGCCCTTTATTTCACTCCTCCCATCAATAGGAAACCTGACACAAAACCATCTTGCTAGGTACTTGTCGTGCCCATCTTTCTTGCCCTTACATCTTCTATGGAGAACAATAGGAACGAGTAAGAATATATAACTAATGTAAGCAATTTCAATCAAAGCAACGGCAAGAACTTTTGAGCATAACTATGTATTTTAATTTATGAGTCTCTTCTTTTCTACACCAGTCAGGCTTGTTACATTGGCTGTGATGTGAGCAATTTCATTCAGAGATGATCAAGAAATTTCGAGCACAACTATGAATTTGAATTTACAAATTAGAAGACGCAATTTTAGGCTGATAGCTGGGAGGGTTCTTTATACCCTTTTCAGAATGACACCTGACAGGATTGTTACATTTGTTGCGAGGTTAAACACATGCACAAAGAAGGCTTGAGATTCACGTTTGATAAGTGATGCTCGTGAGTTCACTCACTAGTACTTTGGAAACCTTTCACCCTCAAGACACAAATTAGAAGCCCACCATGTAGCAAATTAGGTGGTGGAACAAAGTTCCACCTTGCTTTGTGTCCACGAAAAGGAGAAAAAAATCATAATTCAGATTAGCCATTGTTTTGGCATGATTGGTTATGCAGAATCAACATTATGAATCTAATGTAAGTCTAGAAAATGCACCAAAAATTGGATCATGAATTCTATATCTTGATTTGATGTACATGATCTTGATATACCATTCGAACTTGCACATCCTTCTATATAATATGTTACTTATATGAAAAAATCATCTGCTTGCCGAGCTAATACGGAACGAAATAAGCCACTTTAGAAATAAACTAGTTGTAGAGAAAATATCACCAATATCTTTCTGATGGTTGGTTGGAACTGTCATCAATATCATCATCTTATTAAAGATTAAGCAATCCTAGTAAACCATCCACTTTTAGCACATGATGCTCTTTCTTTCTTTCTTTCTTTTTCTTTTTTTTTTTGAAGAAAGTATACCCATTTGTTAAAGTGAAGAATTGATAAAATTTGCAATGTCCTCCTCCTCTGCCTTCTTAACTTTGGATTGCGTACCTACCTTTTTTTTTTTTTTAACTTTGAGTTTTAATACCCTTCAAATAATTCTGTCCATTTTGTAACAATTTACGAGGACAAAGTTGAATAACAAGGATCTGATAATCAAATTCATGTTCGGCCCTTAGAAAGGTGTAACTCCAAATGGTTCATATGGTTGATCTTTCACAACAAAAAAAAAAAGGGGTTACTGGCTGGTCCTTCATCATTCATATGAAACAAGTGGTGATTTTCCACAAGTATTCAAAAGGGGGAAAAGATTAAGTTTGATAATGAATTCAACTTAGGCCCATTAAAATTCACATTTGGATGCCCTTGTATGAAAATAAGAAGACCAGCATCATCCTGGGGAAAAGAGGGCCAGCAAACACAGTTTAACATATCAAAATCAAATTCTTTAACCTAAAAAAGTTCTTTGTACCATTGTATGCACTCTTTATTCCTTGAGCTACTTACTAAAATCCCTCTTGGCCTCTTTTCTCAGGAAGAAAGGCTTCCATTCCCTCCAATATGATGCTATATATTATTTACTCTTGTCATATCTAGTATTAGTTTATTGTGTCAACAATGGTGATCATAGCAACGCGTATTTTGTCTCATCTAGCATTCTTATGATGGTGAGAATTATAAGAACACTTGAAAACCTTACAGCTATCAATATTCAAACTTCAAAGGAAGTTTTAGGTGTAGCTACGTGGTAGGCCCATGCAATCATTGCAGGATAGCATGCCTTTAACGATTCTAGCCAACCTAAATGCTAGGATCGATTATGCACATATATTCAAACAATAGCTTGCTTTTACCCATTTTGACATTAAGAATTCCATACACTTCTTGTATTGTACATGTATTATTTCAAGCAGCATGCCTAGTGAAAAGAATGAGCCTCCACATGCTATGATTTGAGGAATCTTCTTCCATTTCAAAGCAGACCCCTTCTAATTGCTCTACCTTACCTTTTGTTAGAGTTCAACCGTTAGGTCATGCCTGCTCAATCCTATAAATTTGGCTTGTTCTTAGAATAAAAATGCTTTGCGCTGAGGTTATGCTCTTTGTGGCTTGCTAGTCCCAGATTGGTAGTTCATACCATATGATTAGCAATGATTGAAACCCCACCACTTCAGTTTCTACTCATATTATCTTCTTATTCCTGTTCTCAACATTGATTTTCTAAAAGCTTTCCATCATAAAAGTGTATTAAAGAACTGGTTTCAAATTGCTTCAGTGCTACGGTTTGCAAAGAAAAGCTTTTACAAGATCGTAAAAGATCATAAAAGTTTGACCAAACAAAAGCTTTGCTGAACCTTTAATTAATTCCTAGTTCAGTTATTTAAAGAACCAGTCAGGTCACAAACCAGTGACAATATTAATTCAAATTGAAGGCAGAGAAAGGATAGGATGGACGCATAAAAACCTCAAACTCCAAAAATTTTGAAGGAAATATCCTTCTGTCCAGCCTTAGAGAGCAGGACTACAAATTAATTTCCTTGGTGAAATATTGAAGCCACGTAAAGTGCAGACCTCCTCATGATTTATTCGGAGTTTTCACGCGCTGAGCATGGGGTAAAGGATCTTTAGCCTTTGGTGCACCACCATCTCAGAGCAATGAGTGACGGAAGAGCATGAGGGGTGAAGAGCAATTGTGGGACTTGGGAGATCCCCCTCACTTTCCAACAGTAGCTATAGGAGTCCATGATGATCCCAAACTCCATTCCAAAGCACAAACTGTGCCTCTGCCCGTATGAACAGTATGATTAGATCTCTTGTCATCCCTCCAGAAACGACATCATATTGTCTTCTTGAGGTGCTCCTTTTCCTCCTCTTTTCTACCCCAAGATAGGAGGTCCAAAACAAAGCTCCCATTATAGCCATCTAACATGGAAGGGTATGTGGTCAAAGCTCTCTAGTTTTCATGAATTGCCTTTATCAACATTGCGTAAAGAGGCCTTCATTTAAGCCAAAAGGTGGAAAGATTTGTTTTGTTTAAGTTGCTCATTTGACTTTGTACTCAATGGGCTTGCATCACCATGGGGACCCATATGGAGAGCATGAGAGCAGGAGTGGGATAATGTGATGCAAGGAGATGATGAGCGTCATCACACATGGAGGAATCTAATTGAAAAGCTAGCGAGCATTGACACTGCAACAGCTTTCTCTCTTCCTTATGCTTGCCCCTCCCTCCCTCACTTGCTGAGGGATAGAAGAACAACATAAGAAAACCATGTGAGGCTGTCTTCCAGCGACAATAGTATGGGGGCATGGACTACGTTGTTGGAATTCTTGTTCATGCCTGGGCCCTGGAAAGGTTGTTTCCAAATTTCTCTTCTACTTCAAAGCAAAATACGTTTTAGTATTCCTTTAATTAAACTAACGACAATATTAGTTTGTACTCGGTGCAACTTGGGTAGAAAGGCAAGCCCAAGAACTTAACAAAAAGCAAAAAAATAACAGATGTATCTTTGTTTGTCCGGTGATGAAGTAATTTATTTAAGATATATAGCTTAAATCTCTTGATAGCAAGATAGAAATCAATGCAACCTCCAATTTAGATTGATCAATTGACAAGAGAAAACAGCACTTACATCATGAATATACTTATAATTTTCTTCAATTTTTAAATTCAAAATGGCGTACGGTGAAGTAAGTCTCTCAAAGAAAATTTCTTATACATGTATGAACATATTGCTCAGGATAATACAATCTATTTATCCATATACGGTTATGTTAGATTTTATATTGTAATTCTTTTTAACAATACAAGTATTTTGAAATTTCATAAAATGACTCATCTTTTACATCAATATAAAGTAAATTCATGCGCGAGGCACGTGCCTAGACTGGTACGTGCCAATGAGTAGAGAACTCAAATCAATGCTCATTCACTCAAATGAGCTATACAAGCTTCAAGAGTACTTACTTTTGCAAATTAGGTTGGGGGCAAACTTAGACCTGAGATAAGCCAGAGCCACCTTCGACATAAACCCATGGAATCAAGTCAAGAACACAGTTGACCTGTCCCAGTTTGAACGGGTTGAGGTGTTTAATATTTTCCATGGCCCACCGGACCCAAGAGCCGTTACTTCTTAGGTCACATCAAACTCAAACTCAACTAAACTTCATAGACTTAGGATCTTCTCCTGATAAATCGTTTAGGTTTTGTTGGGCCAAGGTGATTTCGAAGGTGACTGAAAAAGTCAAAATAGCATGCACCATATATTATATTGTTTCATAGATTAGTGAGGTTCTTCAATTGCTTTTTGTAATTCAATGATAATATTATAAAATTCATAAGAATATATATTTGGTAAACTAGTTATCGATTCGATTATAATTGTAAGCTTATAATGAATAAATTGTGTTTTGTACATCAGAAAGCATGATAAAATTTTTGCAATACAAACGGGATTTCCAGATTTTGTATCCAAGTCTAATCCAAAGTGGGTGACCAGGCCCAGTCAAAACCCAAGTTGTAGACCAGGTACACTGATCCGAGAGTAGCATAGCCCGTTTCATACATATATACGTATATTGTAGCCTGTAGGAGCTTTTGCTTGTTGTTATGATATATAAGATCTTAGCCTATGATACATCCTATTTCCCCAACAACAAATGCTTTATTCAATGGTTGCCTGTGAAGTTGCTTCGTTTAAGCACTTGCTTACTTTAAACTTGACCTTGACCCAGAACATACTCTAACAAACACTTCCAGGTTCCTAGATGACATTAAATAGAATAATAAGTTTCTACTCCCCAACCAAAAAAAAAAAAAAGGGAATAATAAGTTAATATTGTTTATTGATGATGTGGTTCACCAGCCCATCACTTATTGTTCTCGTGCCATCGTATTCTGTGGAACCACAAACCCCTATAAATATATTTAATTCACGCATAAGGGCTAAAAATTAACACTTGGTAAGTTGATCTTCGTGATCTTGATAGAAAATTATGAGAAATTGTGGGCAAGTTGGCAGAGTCAAGTAGTACCTTGGTCTTGACTTCGTCATGGTAATATCAATTATGACGTGTCTTATTCAAAAGAAGATAAACTCAAAAGTTTTGAAAATGGATCCTAAATGCATGGTTCTCTAAGATTTCATAGTTTTAGCCGTAATCAATATCTTTATAAGTTAAGAAATTTTTTCTCCATTATCCTCCAGATCAAGCAAGAAAAGATGAAGCATTAACAGGTAGGCAAGCGACGTCTCGGGCAAGCCCACGTGGTTCGACGATCCGGCTTGAGAAAAGGCGGGCTTGGTCTGAAATCTGTAGCCCGGAAGCCCGACTCAGCCTGAAATTTCCTGGGCTGAGGTATCATCTTAAATAATATGGCCTTGATTTGTCCTGGCCCCGTCTGAAATATTGCACGGTTGAGCCAGGCCTGGGCTTGGGACCTTGGGTTGGATATCAGGCAGGGTATGGCCCGAACTTGAGCTTTGAGGTCCGTGCTTCTCTCAGGCCTAGGCCCAATCCGGCCCGACCCGACCCTTTAGCAATCCTATCAACAATTTAACTTCAAGGTGGATTATGCATTAACAATTTCTTGAGTTGGATTTGTGCTTGCTGAGTAAGCCGGGACCTTTATAAAGTTCAAAATCTATAAATTGGAGCAATGTCTGACGTTTTGGTCAAGACCTAAACCTCTTGCAGGTTCCGGCCTAAACTGACCAAAATAGCTGAACCCTTGGATTGTTAGAAAATCCATGCTGCCTTGATATTATCTAAATTTTATCCGTAAGCTTCAGTTCAGATTAGTGGTATCTTTAGTTTGAACTATCATCTACTGGTTATCTGGACTGCTATGGTCTATTTATTGGAGGTGCAATATTGAGGATATAATGAACACTTTACTCAGTTTCTCAGAAATATAATTAATTATTGCTCCTTTTTATTTACCTTTTTTAATCTTAATTCTGCTCGATATGTCATTGCATTTGTTAAATGATGAGTTCTTTCTACGACTGCGTGCACTTGTCACAAGGACACCCAAAATCACCTCAACGTAGAACGAAATATCCCCGACCGCATGCCAACTAAACTAATCCAAAATTAGATAGCATCTCCTGCAGACTGGAGATGACAAATAACAGCAATCAATTGATAATTTCAGCAAAACCGATTCAATTGACATCTGCCTTTGGGTCCTTCAGGCCCCTTGATGGTCCAGGGTCGCCATAGACGTCCAGATTTGAAGAAGTATGGAAGTTGGCTAAGATCCTTTGAGCTCTAGCATGGAATTTGTTCTCAACATACCAATTCTGAGGGGCATTGCACTTGATTACCATCATGTTATATAGCTTAGCAAGAATGCGAAGTAGTATGTCCCTTCAAGAATGCGTTTGTGAGCAGACAGCAATTTCATGCTTATTTCATTCAAAGAATAGGAAATGATAATATAAATAGAATTCTTGCATGCGGTCGATTCACAAATAAACCTTTCATATTTTGTGAAATGATGTATGCATTATACTTGTGACCATATTACTATAATTCAACCATTGAGCTTCTGGAGAAAGGATGAAACTTGCTCGGCGGTGCAAGTTTCATTCTTGCTGTTTAGGACCTTGATCATTCCAAAGCCTTTTTCATAAAGGGGCTTCAGAGTGGAGCAAAACCAACATCACGATAAAACCTAAAGCAAGGAAAGCCGGATGAATATGCTGGTTCTTGAGGGAGAGGTTGTTTGCCTTTCAACTTCATTCCATGATGATAGCTACAAAAATGTTGAGAATTTGACTGATTCCTTTGTGATAACTTACTCATCGAGATATGACATTGTTGGTCTGACAGTCCATGTAACATGTTTCTAAACTATGCTGTGCTTCTGAAAGGATTATTTTGCTTATCCTGTCAGAGTCTATGTTTAAAACTCTTAAGAGTCTTTTGCATTAGCTGGTTGTGTTTGAATCTTCTGCATGTCGTACACTCCTGTATTTATGGTTCTCTTGTATATAAGTTTATTGTTATAATATATTTGGTGCCTAATACTGCTAATGCACATTAGTCTCCTTGTTACTCAAAAAAAGAAAGAAAGAAAGAAAAACCAATCCATATATGTTCTATGTTTTAGAGACCTATTCATCAACCTAAAATGTCTTATATCGTCTTATTGATGGTCTGACTTATATTGACTTTGCATTGCTGTTGCCAGAACTGCGGAAGCTTCTCTGGAGAGTTCAATCAATCCAAGGACCGATGTAGGTCGGCAAAAATGGGGCAGAATATGATGCTACATTGTCTAAAGTAAGGAAGCCCTCTCATTCGCTTCTTGCACTTTCTAGCAAAGAAATCAATGGCAGAATAAATTGAGTAGTTTTTACCTTCATATTCTGGTATATATCATATATATTATTGTATTTGAAAAGTTTATCATATCGAACAAGTAGAGCACCTTGGAACACATCACAGAATGGCACACTATGAGCATGCATGTTCAAACTGCAATTTTTTATGGGTCTTGTCCGGAAATTAGATGGTTTGCTAGTGCTGATGGGTCTCCCAAAAATCATGTTTAACATAAAGACAGACCACTGTTAATTATCAGAGGTAGCAACTATGAAATTTGGCCTGATGGAGCGTGGAGAACTGCTTGAGATCTTTTATTCACATTGTTGATCAGGGATATGACAAAACGACTTGAAAAATTCCTGTTGCTCTTTGTTTTTTTTAAAAAAATTCTGTTACTAGTCTTCACTCTCCAGAAACATTCTGCCTGCTTTAAGGCTCCTGCTACAGCTATCTGAGCATTGCTAATGGATCACTTGTGGGCTGATGTGGTTTGTGATAGGAATTTTTGAGGCTTTCTCAACCATAGCATTATTTCTTATTCACATCAATTATTGAACGACTTTTGAGAACTGTTGCAGGGGTTACTGTATGTTGGTATATACCGACTGATCCTGTCGCCGACTGATCTCGACGCCGACTCACCAACGAATCCCGACGCCGACCCATCTTTGAGATGGACCGACCGACTTTGCCCGACTGATGATGGGCGACACCGATAGCGACTACCGATGGTGTCCGGTCTGGGCATATCGGCCAGACTGACCAACGCCGCCTTCGACCACTCGAAAGCCGATCCCGCATCGCCGACTCCCTGTCGGGTTGGACTTCACTGACTCCCTGTCGGATGAGACAATCGGCGTCCGACTTCTACAGATCCCTCTAGACGCCGACCGTGCTCTTGAGTCGTCACCCGACAGCCAAATCCCGACATATAGTCGGCCAGCCCTACTAAAAATACCGAACGACCGGCATGGGCTGCAGTCCTGTCAAGGACATGTTATACGACCGCCAGAGGGCGTTGCCCTTCCAGGGACCTGGGGCGTCGTCCTGCCAAGGACACAAATTAATTCCTAGGACCTGTCAACCCATCAACGACATGACAACCCCCGACGATGTGACAACCCACGGCGATTTGACAACTTCACAGTTGTCTACATCACCGACGGCGTGACCATACCACCTCCTACTATAAACGGGTAAGACAACAGCTTAAGATAAACCCGGCTAACCTAGTCAATCTCTCGGCTTGCCACCGCTGAGTCTCCTCTGGTTCCTCTCTACTGTTGCCTAGTCTCCTCTCTGACTTGACCGTCGGAGGATTCCCGCCGGAAGCCTCTTCGATCTGCGTGAACTTTCTTTGTAGGTGTTCGATTTTCGATGATCAGACGATGAGAGGATTGATCGTAACACTGTATATTTAATCAGATTCTCTAATCCACCATGATATCCTTGTGACGAAACTGTTGTGCAATAGTAGATTCTGATGAAGATAAGGCAGCGGTGGCGCCTTTCATCCGCAACCTATCATTGGCACTATAGATGCAAACCTTCACCAGCCTCTGGATACAAGAGCCTTATGGTGGGCAAGGTCACCCACTAAATGACATAACAGGTGTATTCGGACTGGACCTCCACTAGTTTCCGTTCTCATATATGGAATGGTTCCGAAGCTGTAGCTGGTAACGAGCGCTTGGGTGTATTTGTAGAGAAAATATTCGTTACAATAGTGGTATCACGTCAAATTTATCACAATTTAATAAAAATATCTGTATTTCATCGAGTGTCATATATTTCATCGATTCTCGTAAATAATACCCCATGGTAGCCACCGATTTTTGACTTTTGATTGGTTGTGATAATTTTGATATGGTATCACCGTTCGTTGGAACGAATATCTTCTCGTATTTGTATACCTGTGGTTGGCATGAAATCAATTGCTACGTTGAAGAGGACTTGCTTTAAAATTTCAAACGGTCGAAAGAATGATATTCTTGATAAGTATGTGAGGGGAACAACTCGTGTCTTGTTTTGACCAATAATTTGATGCACCTTTGTTTTTTGATGACTCATCATTTATTTCCATGATTTTTGTACGAAGCAAAATAACCCGGCGTCGCTGCTTCCATCGGCAACTTTCACATTGGAAATCCTTCAAATCCATGGTGGGACAAAAGGACTCCGTGCATTGTGCGCTACCACCGAAACCTCTTCAAAGGCGCTTTTATTTTTTTGGTAAATCGGATTATTATACCAGTCTAATACAACTACACGTGTGAACATCAAAAAAAAATATAAAAGAAATCAAAAAAACAACTGACATAATAATCTACAATACATCTTTTAAATGATTGGTCACATATAACACCATCCGATCAAATATATTCAAAGATTTTGTGATCATATCATTCCAAACTTATATATTTTCTTTCCGAATGTTGCTTTCTATTTTTCTTTAATAAAATATTTAATCAAAATTTGCTGCACTGGTCAGTATCATATGGTGCCGGACATACCATATCATATAGGCATGATGTATCATAATATCATAGCATATCAATATCCGATATATCGAAATTGAATAAAATGATATCGGTGTGGAGTTTGAAACCAAGACAATGAACCTTGCTTTGGATGCTTCCTTTCTAGCTCCAATAATATTAGAAACTTACAAAGGTCATGCGTCACCAACTTTTCAAAAAGAGGTATTAAAATGCTGTTCGCTTGTCAGAAGAAGCAATGCATAAACCCTAAAATCTAGTTTGCAACTCGTTTAGGCAACTCATGATCATGTGAAAGGAATCCAAGGTGCATGATTGGTTAGCCTCAATTGGAAGCTATTTTTTGGAAGTTTCGTCGGTAGTCAGCAGTCAATACTCCTTTACGTGAAGCGATATCCTCCTCCTCTAAAAGAACGAACAATATAATTGAGGCATCTCAATTCGATGAATGTCTTATGTGGAAAGAGGTTCGTGCATTGTGGCTCCTTAGGGGCCGTTGAACGAACCCGAATATGACCACCAAGGTTGGTATCTATGAAAAGAGCTTGACTTACAGCCCTCGAGGATTGGAATTTGGCCTATCGAGACATGAGATAGCGTTAAAATTCCCTATCATTATAATTATCTTTCTTTCAATTTCTAACGTTTTAGGTACCCAACTCTAACATCAATACAAGGCAGTGATGACGACATGTAGGTTATTCTACTATTTTCCAATTGATTGTGATGTAAAAGATGGATAGCCTTGTTGCTTAAATTCTAGGTCATAAGTCCTGTTGAGCAGTCTACATTGGAATTAATTAGTGATCAATAGATATATCTGTTTGTTGTATACTGAAAAATCAAAGGGAATTCTGAATTTGAAGGATCTTCCTAAAAGATTTCCTTTGCCACTTTCCGTTTTTTTCACTTACAAGCCATAAAATGAATACGCTGAACTCTAAAAAAACAAAAGTTAGACCAATTAAACTTGCAAAACTAAGATCAAGGTTCCAAAAGTCCCAAGCATGTCAAGAGGGAAAGAAACAAGATTGCTTAATTTCAATATACTATAGTTTTAAATTCCTATTTATTAGTCATCATCTATTATGTAAGTATGATAATTTAATTTTAACGTGCATTGCACTTTTGTAACAGCAAAATAGGAGCCGAGATGCAGTCATATAATGATTAGTTGGCTAAATGTCAATTTCTTCACTAATGGGAAAAGGCTTTTCTCTTTTTCTCAAGGCTAAATAGTATCGATCACTGTAAGGTGATACAGATTTTGCAACAACTCTTGACATGCAGCGATTTGGGTTGCCAATTTCCCATCTAAGGAGGAAAATGACCTCCTCTTTGTCCATATGGGTTATGTATTAAAGAGGCATTGAGCATTACTTATGAATTTTGATCATGATCTTCATGGATGAGGAAATATCACAACATAATCTTGCTTTTTCAAGGAAAAGTGATCGTGAGCTGATCATAATACTTGTGATTGAATTAGAAATATTAGCCTGACAAGAATGATTAAACTTCACGCACACCAGTTTTAATCCAGTGGTACTCCCAGGTTATATCAAACGGTGGTGTTTTTCTTCCATATTGATTGTGTGTTATGGCACTAATTCGTTGAAGTGATACTGTAACACGCAGCCAAACCATATCTAATCATAACAGTGATATAAAAGGAATTGGAGAAAGCATATTCGTTGGCCTCAACTAAATATGACGGGAGATATCGTGGAATTAGTTTATCCCGCACCGAGCAGCCGAGGCCCAACTCCCCACATCAAATATTAGTACAGAAGGGAATTCTCTGTACAAGCACAACATTTCTTGGCCACGTGATCATTCTTTTTAAACGTATATTAAATATTTTTAATTTATTTTTATTAAAATTTAAATAAAAAATATTTTAAAAAAATTATGACATCTTATATCAATATTATGATATTCTGCATTGAAATTATAACTTCTACGTGGGATGTCATAATTTCTTTATAGAATATCAAAAAAAATTATTTTATCATTAAAAATTTACATAAAATTTTTTAATTATAAAAATATTTTTATTAAAATTATGATATTCTAACGTAGAAAATCATAATTTCAACGCAGAATATCATAATATCGACAAAAGATGTTACAATA